>BGNK01000932.1:46815-137098 GCA_003297005.1 Symbiodinium sp. clade A Y106
AGAACGGCCCGGGCGTTCTCCCGCTGCAGCGTCACGCTGAGCGACTGGAGGAGCTGCTCAGTGCCCTCACTAGCAGTCAGGCCGAGGCGGGCCGCGTAGAGGCCGCCGAGCTCACGCCAGGTTTTGACCGCAGTCGGGCCCCAGCCCCCCCCAGTGGCTTCGGCAACGAGGGGAACGAACTGCAAGCCCTGGCCACGGCAAAGAGTTTCTGTGTCCTGAAAGCTGCGCTTGCGGTCCTCGTAGGCGGCAGCGACCTTCCCCGCATGAAGGGCCGACGAAGCCACGGAGCCGCTCTTGAGGCCACTGGTGACGGCCAAGTCGAAAGCGGCAGGGCCGCGGATGCCCCAGGCAGGAAGATACACATCGGCTGGGCGCCGGCCGGATGGTTGGCAGGAGCCCGTTTCGCAGGCACCAAGTTCGGCAGGACGAGGCGGAAGCAGTCCGAGCTTCTCAACCTCGGGGCTCAAGCCAGCAGAAGCCGCCCGGGTGGCGACCACAGTCCGGAGGCGGTTGTGCCGCTTCACTCTGTCCCCCCCACACGGACAGGCGCGGGCGTGGTCCCCGAAGCGGTCGGCAGTCCCGTCACACAGTGGGCAGAAGCCATCGGTGCTTGCAACAGGGAGCCGGAGCCGCATGCGGAGCAGAACCCGAAAGAAGGGGGCCTCCAAGTGCAGCCCCAGTGCCTCGGACGGNGCAGTCCCGTCACACAGTGGGCAGAAGCCATCGGTGCTTGCAACAGGGAGCCGGAGCCGCATGCGGAGCAGAACCCGAAAGAAGGGGGCCTCCAAGTGCAGCCCCAGTGCCTCGGACGGGCAGGCGGACAGCCACGCACCAGATTTATCTGTAAGTCCCTTTTTCATACGATAACCCTGAATACAAGGCCGTAAAGAGTATGCAACATTCTTGTTAGCACCAGTAGAGGGGGTTCCCTCAGCTCTAGCCTAGCTTTTTATTCAGCATGGGCTTGGATTGTGTGCCAGCACCTAAACCCTGAACCCCAAACCCTAAACCTGAAGCCCCCAACCCTAAACCCTGAACCTGAAGTCCCCTAAGCCTAAACCCTGAACCCCTAGACTCTAGACCCCAAACCCAACAGCAGAGCCTTTCTCGTGTCAGGAGGGATGCAACCGAAGGAGTGACAGAAAGACTAGCTAAAGCCTAAACGGTGAGACCTCCGCAGCTCAAAACCTGCAGCGACGCCGAGCCGGGGTTACCCCTAAACCAATCAAAAAAAACGGACCTAATCATTACCTATACAATTTTGGCGGGTTCCTTATATTATGATTATAGTATAATATACCCCAAAACCCTATTCGAATTATTAAGGCCCCTACAGCACCCGAAAGGGGGTTGTCCTTGCGCACAGTCTGCTCCCCGGCGGTCAACAGCATCTTGGCGACTTCCTCTTAGGGAACATCCCAACACTCCCGAAGCCCAGAGCCTGCAAGCTCAGACATAGAATCGGAAACAAGTTCAGCGCAGAAAAGTGTAGGTCTTCAAACTTACATCACGACAAAACTGTCAGGCAAGTGCTAGGGTTTACGCTCTCGCAACTCGGACTCTGAGAGAGGGTTTTTGATACACTTCTCGATTTCCTTGCACAGAGGCCATGCGAATCTTCTCGATCTGCATCGTTCCAACTTTATCGGATGATCCCCGAAGGGCGGTTTAGGGGTTTTGTGTTTAGGGCTCAAGGGTTAAAGGCTAAGGGCCAAGGGTTTTGCTTAGAGTTGAGCTTCGAGGCTACACTTTAAGCCCTGTATGGACCCGTTGCTCCTGAAGTTAAGCCGAGGTCTTACATCCGAAGGCAGTAAACACTTGATCTCGCAACAAACCCAAACCCTACCGTAAGTGCCGGAATCCTAAACCCCGAAATACTTGAACTTAAAACCTCTGAACCCCCCGAAGCTCGCAATCCTCTGCCCTAAACTGTTGAACCCTAAACCCTCGAGTCCCTGGAGTACAGCCCCAAGCCGGCTCCTCGTGGCCGTGCTTTGCGGCCCACATCCTGAGAGCTCAACTCGACGGCTCTGAGACGGCTAGGAAAAGGGTTCTGTCGAGCTCTAGAAATGTGTTTCTTTGGCGCCTACAGGCCTCTTTTGGTTTTCAACACACGTTTCAAGTGGATTGCGGAAGAGTTCTATTCCGGGTTCTTCGTCCAGTTCTATTTGCAACGCAAAAAGCTGATAAAGGGTCTTGTAGGCCGTAGGCTTCTTGGTGCATAGCATACCTCGATAGCTTTTGGCGCGAGATGTCTGGATCGGAAAAATGCAAGCTGCATATCGAGTCGAAAAACTGAACCTGCAAGATCTTTGTATTTTATTGAATACCCATAGGCCCCAAAGTAGTTCCTTTTGGGGGTTCATATATAGAATCCTATAATGGAATCCCAAAAAGGAACTACTATGGGGCCTATGGGTAGTATTGGGGCACGAGAAATATATCCTTTGGACTTCGCGTCGCAAAAGAACTCTCGAAATCTTCACGGCCAGTCGAGGCCCGCAGCTCGCAACCGCTTGCAACCAAAATCACTTGGACTGGAAAGGATTACAGTAGAAGCTTCAAAGTTGGAAACCCAATAGCCTCAATCCCTAAGAGTAATGTATATGGAATCCCAGCACTCTTTGGCCTTAATCCGGTTTCCAAGTTTATGGGGTTTACTGTAATGGTTTAGGGTTTAGGGTTAAGGGTCTAGGGCACTCTAAACCGTTTAGGGTTTGTGCTTGGGCTTAGGGCATTTAGGGTGTAGGGAAACTTGGACGGGGCTTTGAAAACCTTTACCAAACCCGACAGCCCAAAACCTACTCTACACCCTAGAAACCCTAAACTCCGGACCATGCCCAAGCTATGTTTGCAACAACGCAAACCCTTGTAACCCTAAGTCTTCAACTCAACCTGTACTATGGAGGCGAACCCTAAGGCCCTAAGGAATATAATGTTGATAGTTATTTAAGCGTCTCTAGTACTCTTGTTTCGACCAGTCGCAGTGCCGTCATGCCTTTCTCGTCCTGTACGAAGATGTCGCAGCCCGCCTTTCAGAGCGGTTCGGGCAGCACACGATGGGGGGGACAGGCAAGCGTCGTGCTTTGTTTCTCCTCCCTCCTGATGTTGAAGTTATTCTGCTGTGTGTGTGTGCGTGTTTCTGGCTGCTGCAGAAACTCTATCCGAGTCTGCAGGTCGCAGGTTTGCCTAATAGCAACAAACCCGAAGCCCTTAACCCAGAACCCTACCAGCACTCCCCCAAAAGTCCCTTCATCTAGTCAGACTTCCGACCTGGATCAGAAGCGTTGCTACCTCTTCGCTGCCAGTGATCGCAGCCCAGATCAGAGGCGTCCAGCCATTCCTCAGCTTCGCTCTTCACCATGCAGAACCGAGTTCAACAGATGTTGGGGTCCCATTCAGGGGCTGTTGTTGGAACAAAGGCGGAAGAGTATCTGGGAGTTTCCGAAAATAGGGGACCCCAATATAATTCACTAAATAGTAGGTACTATAAGGACCCCAAAATACGGTACCCCTCCCATCTGGGAAACAAATGCAATGAAGATCCATCTGGCTGCAAACCCGAGCGTTCAGAGCTAATTTGGCGATACCCTATATGGCAGGTTGTTACTGTATAGATCCATATAGGGAGATTTAGGGTCTAGGATTTTGCTTTCACAGTCAGTATGCAGCAGGATCCTGGATCAACGACGATGTGGATATGGTCGGCACGAACTGTGTCCATACCGTTGCTGTTGATGTTGTTGTAGCTGTTGCCGTTGTGGTTGCTGTTGCTGTTGGTGGTGATGCTGATGTTGATGCTGTTGTTGCTGCTGGTGTCTTTGCTTTTGTTGCTGTTGTTGTTGTTGCCGCTGCTGCTGCTGCTGTTGCTGTTGCTGCTGCTGCGGCTGCTGCTGGTGTTGCTGCTGCTGCTGTTGCTGTTGCTTTTGCTGTTGCCGTTGCTGTTGCTGGTGCTGTTGCTGCTGTAGTTGCAATTGTTCTTGCTGCTGTTGTTGCTGTTGCTGTCGCTGCTGTAGTTGTGGTCGCAGTTGCGGTTGCTGTTGCAGTTGTAGACGTAGTAGAAAATGTTGTTGTTGGTGGTGGCTGGTGGTGCTGGTGCAGGTGCTGCTGGTGGTGGTGCTGGTGCTGGTGCTGCTGGTGCTGGTGGTGCTGGTGGTGCTGGTGCTGGTGCTGGTGCTGGTGGTGCTGGGGTGCTGGGGTGCTGGTGCTGGTGCTGCTGGCGCTGGCGCTGGCGCTGGCCAGCTGGCGCTGGCGCTTGCGCTGGTGCTGACGCTGGCGGTGGTGGTGGCTTCCGTAGGGCTCGTGCTGGTGCTGGTGCTTCTCGGCGGCGGCGGCTGTTGGTTGTTTTGGTGGTTGATGATGGTTGCTGGTTGTTGTCGTTGTTGCCGTGGTTGTTGCTTGATGTTGCTTGGTGTTATGTGTTGATCTTGTTGTTGCTGTTGCTGTTTGCTTGTGTTTGACGCTATAGGCTGTCATGTCTTGGTCAGGAGCGAGCAGTCGCGAATACTCAGCAGTCATATGGCGGCTCACTTCGAATCGACAGGGTTCATTGCAAACAAAACAACCTTGTCCCAAAAGCTTAATAGTTAGCGCTTAAGTTAACGTTCAAAACCTTACAGAACCTACTGCCGGCACATGAGGCCAAACAGATTCAGCTCCTGTTGCAACCCTTCAAAGGCCGCACATGCACCTTCCAAAATCCAAGTTTCTTGTTCCTGCCGTTCATGTTGACCTGCAGTCAAAAAAATCCCTGCACCCAACTCATGACCCCCAGACCAAAGGCTTGCTCATTGATGGAAGCGAACTCCACCTTCAGATACGGTCTATTGTGTAAGTTGGCCTTATAGGTAGCCTTAAGTTTGCTAGCTTGGATACTCCTGCCAGAGTTAAAACATGAGCCCCTTCGGGGCAGGGCACTCCAGCATCACCAACAGTATACTATCAGCGGGAGGCATCGTAGTACTAATACTACTAGTTACTAGTCATGATATAGGGCAACGGATTGTTTTCGGGTTCAGGGTGTTAGTCCTGGGTTCAGCATCAGGGTAACATGGAACCTGCACAAGGAGACTCTGCGTAGAGCACTGCCCTTCTCAAGCGATGTTGGTGATTTGGGGTTCCTTATCAGTTTGCGGGAGGACTACTGCCTGAGATGAGGCAACGGGGCCCGTGGACTCGTCGAATCTCGTCGACGGACGGGTTTTCCAGAAGGACCCCTTAAAACGTAGCAGACCCGCAGTGAAAAAACCCATCAACACATCCTCTCTAAAGCCCTATACGACCTGTGCGTAAACTCGCTATGGAAGCCCCAGGGCAGGTTAGACCTGGCAAGAAGACCTGTGAACTCGGCACAGACAAGGTGCCCCAAACCAGGGTACCCCTTTGCTCATCTGAAAAGACTCTTCCACTTTTCTGAAGCCGCACCTGCTTTTGAGAAAGAAGGAACCGAACGACCTGGCAAACTCAAGCTTGTGGAATGTGGCGTTTACTGGGCTTTTAAGTAACCTGGGAGAAAACCTATAAACTCTTATTTCATAAGGGTTCCTTTAAGAAAAAAAGTATTTAAGTATGGTACTCCAAAGCCCAGTTTAGGGCTCCTGCGTTTGAGCTTTTCAGGCTTCCGCTCTGGGAGTGGAGGTCTCGGGGGGAGCAGCGAGGGCTTGGTGAATGATCCAGGAGTGGTGCCTCAGAGCTCCAGTGGATCTAAACCCTATAAACCCTAAACCTGGACACTAAGTTCAGCGGAATGCTGAGGCGCTAACCCGTTCAGAGTCAGTATAGTCACCCTAGTAATGAATATAGCATCTGAGCTTAATGTGTAGTATGCATCAGCATCCAGGGACTACAAAGGGATTGATCTTTCTTACTACTAGGGTCTAACTTTTTGCTAATTATTCAGACTCCTACATCCAGAACCATACATACTAAGTTGTAAACTATTGTTTCCGATCTGTGCATTTCTCACGCCGGCATGCTGACTGGATGACTGCGTGAACTTCAGAAATGTTCGATGCATTGGTTCGTGGGTTGTGCCGCTTAAGGGTTTACGGGCCTCAACCCCAAACCCTAAACCCTGCCTGTTGAAGCTTTGGGTTACCGACGTCTTAAGTATGCACTGGGATGCACCCGCTTCGGGTCGAACTTCCGCTTATTTACAATCCAGCCGAGGGCTCTGATCTCTACAGTTGACAGTTCGCTGTCGGAAACACCAGGACTTGTGTTGCGACGACTTGCTCAGGGGCTAAGGGCTTGTCCTGCGGCGTGGGGTGGATTGCGAAAAAGACGTATTTGTGGCAGCGGAGGTTTTGGACTGGCATGGGGAAGGGACTTGAGGGTTTGGCTTCCTTGGCTTGCAGGTAAAGCTGAAATTGAAGCCTCATGATGTCGAAGTGTCGGTGAAAGTGTCAACTGCAACTGAACCCACAACCACAAACCTGACTAAATTAGAGGCGAGCCATGTTTTACAAACATACATAATTTGAAACACTCCAAACTGGCGACCCTCTTTGGAACCCGAAGGAAAACGGAATCGTCAAGTCCTCATTGAAGCTTCGGTTCCAAATAAATTTTCTGAGCCTCCTCCCCAGAAACGTCTGCAGGTCAGGATATCCGGATTTAAGGTTTAGGGCTTCATAGTCTAGCTGTTGATTCAAAGACAGCTTTTTCAGCTCTTCAGAAGGATCTCCATTCCTGCCCTCGAATGACACCTCGCCCTGCAATCACAGGCTTTGAGTCGTGCTCGAGTTTCCAGGAGTCGGCGTTGACTGGCACTTAGACTTAGATGCTCCCCTTGCTAGAGTGGCTCTGCAAATCCCTCCTTTTTGCCACTGGTCTGAAGTACCCTATATGGGAGTTTCCGAAAATAGGGGACCCTAATATGGTACCCTAAATAGTAGGATCCTTATTATAGGGACCCCAAAATAAGGTACCCCTACTTTTCGGAAACTCCCATACAAACCCTAAACCCCAAACTGAGGCCCTGATCTCAGAAGCCCGAAGTGGCATCTTAAGCCAGACCCTGGCTTCCCAAACGCTGCTCACCCTGGACCCCCAAAGCGTTAAACCGCAAATCTGAAGCCTACAGGGCTTACAGCCTTAACCCATCTTAAGCCGAAAACCCCTAAACTTAGTTCCTGAGTTCATAAGCCCCAAAATGTTTTACACTTTCAGTTCTATAGTGGGTACTATTATCCCAAAAAATGTAATACTGTAAAGTGTACCCACTCAGCTACTAAGTAAACCTTCTGCCCAGCTAAGACAGCAGCCTCTACTTGACCACTCCGTGCAGCGACGTGCAGCAGTGAGTTGCCGGCCGCGCACCGGACACTGAGCCCGGCCCCCTTACAGAAGCGCCGGAGCTCTGCGACATCGCCTGAGTTGATTTCGGTTTGGGCTCCAGGGGTTTGCGGCTATTGGGTTTAGGATTGCAGGTGTCATCTTGAACTAGCCGGGCTTGGAGGACTTCTGCAGCTGGTACTGCTGCAACGATTGCTGCAGCTGCTACTGCTGCTACTACTACTACTACTGCCACTACCACCGTCACCACCACGACTACTCCTCCTCCTGCTGCTACTACTACAGTATTACTACTGCTGCTTCCATCAGTACTGCTACCACTGCTACGACCCACTCTATCAAAATTTTTACAGCCCCTAAGAACCCCATGTAAGACTGAAAACCCTATCCCAATTCTTCAGACCCCTATTTTCGGATTTAAAGTCCGAGCCTCACATAAGCCCTCCCCAGTCGACACCAGCTCTGTGCACCCGTCATGCGACCACACTGGAAAAACTTCAACATAGGAAACAGCAACCTGCAGATGCCAACCAAGCAATTTAGGAACCCTAGATCCAAAATCTCTACGATTTCGGGTTCTTTAATAAAGAACCCGAAAGCGAAGAGCTGCAACTCTCTGAAAGCGACTAGTGGCCTTTGTCGCATGCCTCGTGCGCCGCGCTCCAGCCGAACTCGTGGCCACGCGGCTTCCGATCAGAGTCGTCGGCGTCGTTGTCGAAATCGTAGCCGAAGTTCCCTCTCAATGACTTCCTGTGCTACGGGTGAGGGTACTGTAAGGATTCAGGGCATCTTCAGCAAGGTTACAACGGGGGGGGTCTAACTAATTGGTGTTTAGGAACAAGGGATCTGGGGTTTACGGGCTTTAGGCGCTGTAGGGCTTTGGCTGTTGCTTGGAGGTTCATTTTAAGTCTCCTAATATTGGTTATAAGTCTAGTTACCCTACTTATAGCCCTACTTATAACTGCCCGTGAACTTGATGTCTCCTGCTGGGGGAGCGGGGTGCAGGCTTGACAACGTAAGGTCAGGGGGCCAAAAAGGTCTCTGCTGTTCGGAGCTTAAGGTGGCAGCTGCCAAAACTGAACAGAGTGGCAGTTCCTGGTAGCAGCTGATAGTCATCTTTGCTACGTCTGCGTAGTGGCTTCCCTCATGAAGTAGGAGCAGACTGCCAACACTCGGTAAAGCTGTAGAGCCCGTGGATCAATTTGCCGAGAGTCGGTGACGGCCGCAGGTCCTGGGAATCGATCTCACCCCAAGCCTGTGAGACAAGGGCATGGTGTCTGGCAGATCAACCTGAACCCTTCTGGCCGAACAACCGACACTGCAACACAATTCAAATCCACCCAAACATGTGTTCCCATTAACCAACAAATTCGCATAGGGCCCAGCAAACGTCTCGATCTTCTGTGAAGAACTCGCTCGGGTTGCGTGCTCGAACCCCACAAGGGAGTTCACAAGAAATCACGCGGCAGAACCAATGAAACCAATGCTATGGTGTCAACGACGATATAAACATGACCCTCGCAATAGCAACGGTGAAATGGATAGGCAGCTAGATAGATGCCCATGACAGTGACATTCATGGTGCTTGCCGCTTGTCCGGCAACGACGACGATGATGATTGGGGTGGTAGTGGTGATGAAGGGTATGATGATGACGGTGATGTTGATGCAGATGCAGATGCTGTTGCAATTGCTGCCTGGGGCGAGGACCAAGATGGATATGGCAGTCAAACGCAAGCATCATGGCATTTGGAATCTCATGCTGCTGATGATACTGCAGATCAACCGGCGTCCACGGACAAACAACTAAGCTGGTGCGTATGTGGTACTTATGTATGCATGCATGTGTTTCAAATGCATGCTTGCGTGCAGATGTATCGTATGTTTATATATAAGTATATACGTATATATATATATACATATGTACACATACACACATGGATGTCTCCCTCTCTCTCTCACACTCAGCATAAGAAATTTTACACAAACAGAAAGGGAATCGACAAACGTTTGTGATGATGGTGCTGTTGATCACGATAACAGCCTTATACGCCTTGGCCCCACATGAATCAGGCCACAATCTTTAGCCGGCTAGTTGGAGGCTCATGGGTAATTATAAGTGGGGTTATAAGTCCCCTAATATGGGTTATAAGTATAGTTACTACCCTACTTATAACCCTACTTATAACTACGCATGAACCTCCAAGTAGTGTGTAATGTTCCCATGACAGACTTCGCCCTGAAGAAACAGCAGAAATAACCATACTGCTCAGCTGTAGCTCACATACAAGAACCCTGTTGCATCCAGCTTGCGGCGCCTCTGCTGGGAAAGGTAGGGGGAGCAAACCCTAAACCCTTTTGGCTACTGGGCTTGAGGACTAGCCAGATCCTAAGCCCTAAATCCGAAACCTCAAGTAGAGATGCGACAGCATCTAAACCAAACGCCGAAGAACGCCCCGGCCTGCAGAGTTTTCGATGTGAGCCTTTTACTGCTGCTTCGCCCCCCCAATGGGGTGGACTTGATGCCACCGGAGCGAGCCGACCCGGAGCTGCCCTTCCTGGTTTCGGTTGCGGGAGCAGGAGGCATGGCCAGTCCCTAAGGGTCCATGTACCCATATAGCATATACTTTGGGCCCAATGTACCTATATAGGGAGTACTTTAAGGCCAATGTATATACTGTATGAGTACATGGACCCTTAGGGAGTAGCAATAGCGGCAGAAAACAAGTAAACAGGATGACTTCTACTATCGCTTACTACGACTCTTCGCATTCGTACCAGCACTTCAATTGCAAGTATCACAATAATGAAAGACACTGTTGCCAGAAAAGCTGTCTCAAAAAGTATTTTTGTAACAGGGTCCCAGAGTCGAATTCGAGGAGGCGGCGGAGGCGGGTCGCAAAGCCGACGGTCGCAGCCCGCCCGAGGCAGGTCGGGCCAGGGTGGCCGGGCTACTGGGCCTGCCGACTGGCCTCAGTCTGCATCGATTTCTTACGGTTTCAAACATACTTCATAAAGGTCCTAGAGTGTTCTAGAGGGTTCTATTCCGATTTTGGCGTTAAGGGGCTTAGTGAGGGGTGAGGGCTCGGAGTTCCCCCTACATTCTATGCTACTCTTAGCCTGCGCTTTTGACGCCCCTTGCTTCGGGCTTGGCGGGGCCTTGATTAGGACTGGACACTCGCCAATAGTGGTCACAACATGGTCCCTGCTATTCATTCGTTTTTATGCCCCTGAGCCCTCTATAGGCTTACGGAGCTCATTTGTTGGTGGGTTCCCTGACCAAAAAGCCTAACTTTCTTATCATAGTAGGGCTGAGGGTTCCCAAGCCCTAAACCCAACAACTTCTGATTGAAGGTTGCCTACTCAGGTATCGAGACAGAGAGACCCTAAGCGCTACAATACCCTTAAAGCTAGCCTAGAATAAGGGTTTAGGGTTTAGGGGGTTATAGGGTTTAGAGGTTTAGGGGCTTGGCTGTTTAGGGCTTTAGGGGCTTAGGGTTCAAGGGTTTAGGGCTTTAATCCCTAGATAAACCCTGGCCCTATAGCAACTCGATGAAGACATAGCCGAGGACCTGGCCAGGATTGAGCACTCGGAGAGGTTAATCGCATAGACCTGTTGCGATGCGGCTTGGTTCAGGGCGGCTTAGGGTTTAGGGGTTTAGGGTTTAGGGTTTAGGGGTTTAGGGGTTCAGGGTTTAAGGTTCAGGGTAATCCGGAGTAGGTTCGGGTTTTCGGCTTAGAGGGCTAGTGCATTCCGAAGAGCAAAGGTGCGAATGCCTCCGTTTCACATGTGCGGCTGGTGTTAGAAGTCAGCCATGATTCCTTAAATCCACACCTAATATAGTACCCTAAATAGTAGGATCCTTATTATAAGGGCCCCAAAATACGGTACCACTTATTTTCGGAAACTCCCCTGCCCAGAATCCACAAAGCTTGCGCCCTGGTTTCGTAGGGCCGCCTAACTCCCCTCAACAAATCCTATGTCTTTCGTGTCCTTTCGATCCATGGCTCTTCTCACGTTATCGCTTAAGAAAGGTACTACTCATAGACTTTTGAAACGACATACTATACTACAGTAACACTACACCCAAAAATCCCAAACTCTACTTGTCTATGTATACTCTACCTTTGCCCTTTTAACAGTGGAGCCTCGGAGAACGCCGAGCTCCAGGCTACCAGAAAGCTTCAAAACCCCGAAGACAGCTTTGCGCACAGAACTCGTGGCATCCTTCTTGGCTGACTTCTGAACCCTTCCTAAAAGTTAAACTTTTAGCATCCTTGTTGTACTTCATACAGAAACCCAAAAAGTTACAGTCCTAAGAGCCAACCAGAAGAACGCCAAGCCTTTCCCCTCCTTTTACACCAGTTCTGCTGACAGGGTGTACTATACCATGCAGTGGGTTTGGGGCTTAAGGCTTATAGGGTTTACTGTAATGTTGCACCTCGGTTCAGTGGAGGCCACCCCCAACAAATCAGCATGTCTGGAAGATTGTGACCGACCCCCTGTCCCCACAGTGGTGCATAAGTATGGCTTGGGTTCGATTGGGTCCTAGGTGCTTTACTAACCAGAAGGATTTTGGAGGGTCTCATGGGTATCGGGAGGGGCGCGGCTATAAGGGGTAGCTAGAAGTGTGGTCGGTAGGCTACACCCGAAGAGTTTAGGAGCCCTTCTGAACCTCTTAAAAAGCCTGGACTAGCCTAAGTTTTCTGTCCTCAGTCCCAAAACCCAAACCTTGGGTAATTCCCACTTAGAACCTGAGCCTGAGCAACCTTAGGAAAACCGGTTCAACAGTGTGTTAGGGACGTGGGTTTCAACTCGCAAACTCGCAAAGCAGGCGCCTGAGTCAGATTGCGCTATTGCTAGGGGGACGTGAGAGACGGCTAAACAACAACTCGATGAACTTCACCCCCAACTACCTCTACGACTCTACGATAACACATCACAGCCCTCGTAAAGCAGGCCTCGGGATCCCAGCAACACATGAAGGATAACAGCTGTCACAACAATGTAACTACACAAATCCCAAGATGCTCGGGCAGAATGACTGCGTGGACCTAGGCGGTCTGTCACATCAGCTGCTGCAACGCACTACGTCGCCCTATCAACTCTCCCATGAAGAGTGCACTTCCTCTACCCATCCGATCCATGCAAGCTCCTAGAGCAGCGAAGGTGAGATCTCTTGTTGGCTCGTTCCGCATCGTGTTCAATGTCTTCTTCCAGCTCGAAGTTGTACTGAGCTCTGTTCCGTCTGTTCCTTGGACAAGCATGGGAACATCTTGGTGTCAATGTTCCAACCTTGTCGAAGCTCCTTCAGATCTACGCCAACTTACTTCCCATCTTCTTCAAGCTTCTCGTACTTGTTCATGAAGATCGAGTCCTCTTGATGGCTCGGCTGGCATCCTTCATGAGCGCCTGTTCGGACGAAGAGTTCCTTCATCGCCAAGCTTGTACTGGTTTAGGGTTTATTATTAATTGTTGAAGAAGGGTGCTATATAGGGTGTTAAGGTTGGGGAGTTTTCGGGTTTAGGGTTCCATTGAGGGTATCAGCAGGGTTCTATATGGCCTGTGAAGGTTAGGGCCTTTAGGGTATAGGGTTGCTTTAAGGATGTGAAAAGGGTGAATTGTTGTGGTTGAAGCGGGGACTTTAGGGTTTAGGGCTCCTGTGAAGGAACTCGCAAGGTTCTCTATAGGCTGTTACTGTTGGGTGGGGGGGTAGGCTTTAGGGTTGCTTCAGCTTCAAAATGCCAGAAAATTAAATCGCAAAAACATGCATTAAAAGACTGTCACAAGATTGGCCCAGTGCTACATTAGGGTTAAGGGTAACAGCCAAGAAAAAGAACCGACACATCAATGACGGTACTTGCAATACCCTGCCATGGAGCATGGGCTTCTACGGCATTGGTCTCTTCTCCCCAATCCATAGGACACCCCAGACAACTAACCACCTGTACGGACGTGGCATGTATACATGGGTCTGTCTGTCTATATATGCGCATACGTAAATATGTACATCAGTATGTACAAGTATGTGTATGCACACACATATATATATATATACATATGTATGTATGTATGTATGTATGATGAGATGCCTACAAGCATAGGAATGGGAGATAGGTCAGATAGGTAAACGGGGAGGGAGGGAGAGAAAGACAAAGCAACTGTACATACATAACCATAGGACTGCAAGCACATACAATAGGCATACATACGTATGTATATGTGTATGTGTATTACGTATGTGTATATGTATGTGCAGGTGTATATGTATATGTATATGTATGTGTATGTGTATGTGTATGTGTATCTGTATCTGCATCTGCATCTGCATCTGCATGTGTATGTGTATGTGTGTATGCATATATACATAATATGTATATATATATACATAGCTATCTATACGTGTAGATGTATACGGACAGAGAACGAACAGGGCTTCTCGGAGTGGATCCTCAGGCCTGGTGGTCGCTCAGGGCTTGGCCATTGCAGCACTTTGGCTGCGGTCGCGTGATGCGGTTTTTCGTTTAGGTTTTCGGCTTCAGGGTTTAGGTTTCAGGGTTCGGGGTTCAGGGTTTAGCCGGTTTAACGTTTCGGATTCAGGGTTTCGGCTTTAGGGGTCTGTACCAGACACTACAACTGAGGACTGAGGGAGAAACTACTGAGGTCCACGGCTCGTATTACGCCGCGCGCTAAACAGCCTCGCTGTCTTGGCCGGGATGATTCTTATGCCGGTTTTGTGTGGTTTTTGCAGAGGATCGGCTCACCGACGAAATTAATCGCGTTTTTGCCTCAGTTACATGTGGGGGAACGGTGTGTTGTAGTGGTTTTCACGAAGCGAAGTATGATTTTCGGGCTATCCAGAACTACTTTGAAAAGGAGGGGAATGCGCTGGGTTTTACAAACAAGGCACGCCTGAGTTTGCTTTCCCAGAGAATGTCTTCCAGCGCTTCGAGGAATTCCTGGGGCATGCGCGGTCCAGCGACGCGCGCCAGTTCCACATGAACAACTGCTGTTTCACAGCAGGATTCAGAGCACTGTCGCCATGCACTTTGAGCTTTGCAGACAGTGTGGGTGGCAAAAGCGTTCTCTAAGTGTCAGGCACCTGCTTGAACACCAACGACATGACTCGCGGAGATGCCGGGAGGCGGTGCATCTGCTGGCGCCGTCCATGCCACACCGCCGGGATGGAATCAACAAATATACAAATCATCACAACCTCCGCTGCAGCATCAAGTGACCGACAAAGGACCGGGCTGCTCGTGGCAGCAGGTATATCGACAAATTGAGCGTTAGCCACTGAAACATGCCGACCCGCCTGCTGCACTTGCTGATTGTTGTCTTACGGTTTTGTTGCTGTCTGGCGGAATGAGCTTACGTGCTGCAGCTGGATATTTCGAAGCACCCGGGCCAGAAGGCTAAAGGCAGCGCACCAGACATCGGAAATGTTCGGAGATTATGGACCTACGTTGATGTCCGAAGTGAACGAAACTGCCCCCCCCCACCTCCCCACCCCCCCCATCCCGCGCCAAAGCACAGTCCGAAAACACCACGGCGTAATACACACCGTGGGCCAACTACTGAGGGCATTTGAGCTTCTAGGGTTCAGGGTAGGTCGAGCATCTATGCCTGAGGGGTAGACCTTTCAAGGCAGCCGTGAAGACTGAGAGACGAAGTTTTAGTGAGAGGCGGTCGCTGCAGACAAACATGCGGAAGAAACGAAGGTGACGACAGTGCGAAAAGGCTCGTATTCGTCCATATGCAACTGCAGAATCGCGTGGATGCAAGCATGAATTTAAGCATCTATGGGATAGCTACAGTTGCTGGAATGCTGGGTTCGGGTAGCTCCTGCTCCAGTTCCGAGAAAGCCTAGCCTAGCGGACGTTTGGCAATGCTCTCATCTACACGAAAGTCTCGGCGAAGATCTCAAGTTTGGAAGTAGAGAAACTTTCTCGGACTTTTGCATTGAAAGCCTCTGAAGCTTGAACAGAAAGAGATTCGGTTGGACACCAAAGTCACTCGCCGAGACCTTCCCTCATGCACCAGCGGCTATTGCCGCCGTGAATTCAAACCATCACGGACCTGTTTTGAGCACATGGCGACATTCATTCATCCGAAACCTTCCCCAACCCACCAACTGAGACTTCAAAGCAGGGAAGCGATCAAGAAGACTAGGCGACACCTGTGTGGGGACTCGTGAAGAAGACAACACGCCACCTTTAACGGAACAAATGCAGCAGGACTAAACAAACTTGCGATCCCGGATTCATGTTTTCTTCGCAAAGGCCGTTCACAAGGCCTGCGGCTAGCGGCTGACACAGCTTGTGGGTTTGCGAGTGCTTGGGAAATACCCGACCGTGGCAGGAACACCAAGTGATACTAGGGAGAGCAAGAACAAACTACGATGACTCTTGAGGAGATGGCATCCGTTGCCATCGCCGCATTAGTATTGGTGCTGATGGTGGTCGTCGTGGTCGCCGCCGTCGTGGTGCGGAGTCGTCGCAGTAAGTGTTGCGGCTGCGCCGCTTGAAGCAGCAACAATAAGCTGTAGGAGTGACGGTAGCATCAGTGTCAAGACCACTGTTGGCGGAAGTGGTCGTCATGGTAGAAAGACTACCACTGTCATCAACTTTTGCTGCTTGTAGAGGCATCGACATGAAATGTACCAGCCAGGGCCATGGTGATGAATCTGAAGCATGGTAATTAACAGAGTTCCAGACATCTGAGTATACTGCTTCCCCACCCCCTGCTAGCCACCATCAATTTGAAGGTGCGGACTTTCAGATGTCAGAGTTCAGGATTGGTTTAGGGTTTAAGATGGGTTTGAGGTTCAGTCACATACACACCGTGTACCGAACACCCTAGATTGAGAATGAGCCCTCAACCCTAAACCCTAAACATTGAGAATGAACCGACAAGTCGTTGCATTCCAACTTGGCCATCGGTGCCCTGAGCCTTGGTGCCAAGCTCATAATACATAGGGTCCTTAAAAATTAGAATAGGATTCCTTTAAAGGGAGTCTATAAGGGTTCTTTTAAAGGGAGTCTATAAGGGAGACTATAACGGATCTATAAGGGTAAAAAATATCGGGGCCTTATATAACTTTTAGAATAGGGTTTTGGGCCCGTTATACTATAATTATTATAAGAACCCCCCCCCAAAAAAAAATAGTATTGGTAATTATTTCGGTCCCTATAATCACCCGAGAGCAGGGTTTGAAGCACCGACAGGACCCGAACGCGAAGGCTAGGATCCCCCAGAACCAATAGCAGCCAAGTTATCAGGGTGTCGGGTTTAGGTGTTTAGAGGTTTAAGGTTTTTTTCCCTCCTACTTGGCAAGGACGAAGCCCGCATTGCAGGGTATTAAGATTTAGAGTTCAGGGTTTAGGGGCCACAAACTGCTAAACGGGCAGAATGCGTCGCTTTATGCGCACGCGCGCCTCGCTTGGGTGAACAATCGAGCGGGAATCAGTCTGAGGCGACCACAGTAATGTAGATCCATGGTTCCATAAAACTCTAAGATGCTTGATGGGTGCATTTCCCGAGGTCTGAGCTACAGAGGACACTCAAAACCCTGAAGCACAGACTCTAAACTCGAAGCTCAAAAGGTTACAGTATACAGATTTCCCAACTGGGTGCAAACACTCCACTTGGAAAGTCTGTGTGGGCGGGGTCGGGCAGGGGGCTCCAGTACATCGTTCCAGCCCACATCTCCGAAATCTGGGAAATCTAGCGTATGAAGTATGCCAAGATTGGGAGTGCATGTGGCACCCTGAACCTCTAAACTGCGATGGACCGTCGAATGTTGACTTGGCCGAGGGCCTTTCGACCCGGTCTACATACTGTCCAGCATCAGACTGCTACGCAGAACGTAGTAGCCCCCTCTGAGAGGGCGAGGAATGCCCTTCAGCTCAAAATTCCTCCTATAGCAGCCTCAAGTTCTCGGCTCGCAGACATTTCTGTTTGCTTAAAGACTTGCCTGGTTCAAGGACTCGGGGCAGATACTGTGCAGCCAAGGAGGAACCGAGCGAGTGCCAAAGATAGGTCAGGAAGGATCCAGTCCTGACCTGCCTCAAATTAGGCTGGTGAAACTGGCCGGAAAGGCAGTTTGTGCGCATACAAGAATATACTCACTGGTAGACAGTGTCTCATCTGTATCTCTCGCTCCATATACACACTCGGGCATGCATCACAACGAAGGGAAGATTTCCTACTGCATGTTACATACTTATGTACACACCTGCCTGAAGACACGGTTTCCAACGATGTACGGGTTAGGCTTGGCAGCTGTGCTCGTTCTGTGTAGGCCTACTCTCCGGTAGCTGGCATGCTAGGCATTGTTCCTTCCGCCGAAAAGTGTCACACATACTACATGCTGTCGGTCTTTGTGCTTCAACACTCTCCCACTGCCACGGCTTGTATATTCAGCTTGCCTATGCCATACTGAAAGTTATGAAAACTCTGGCATCTTATGCTTGTACGTATAGATACGTAGATCGATAGACAGGTAGGCCTTAGGCAAACAGGTAGGTAGGCAGGTATAGGATATATAGACGGGTAGACGGATGGATGGATGGATGGATGGATGGATGGAATGGACTGAAAGGATGGATGGACGGACAGATGGATATTCAAGATAAAGGCCTGCAGCGACGTGCCTTTCAACCGTCAATGCCCTGAACGCTGGCTACGCTGGTTACCCTTGACCACACTGAGCACTCGTAGAACGGAGGAACCCTGAACCCGAAACCCTACATAGAAAGCTCATCTAATCTATGCACCCCGAAAGGTCCACGCTACGCCGCTACGCTGCGGGACGCAATCGCCCACTCAGGCTACGATAGATCCTGGCAAACCAAGGACAAGTTCAGGTTTTTTGCCGCTCACACTCGGACGACGCCGGGCACGGAGGGCTCTAGGCCTAAACCCCAAACCCTCTTAAACCTAAGCCCTAAACCATCCTAAACCCTAAACCATCTTAAGCCTAGACCCTAAACCATCCGAAACTCTCCCTAAACCGTGGGGTTTCAGGGTTTTGGGCTTGGGTTTCGGATCTCTGGTTCGCTGGGAGGATCATGTCGACCTCCACCTCTCCCCGCCTAGCATCATCACATAGACCCTAAATTGCGGAACGAAGCCTAGAATGGAACTCTTCCGGCATGGATCTTTTGGTCAGGGTTTATGGGGAACGTAGTGCCCAGCAAGAGTATCTATGCGGGATAGTGCTGATATCTATACCCTATATTATATACTGTATACTATATCTGTCTGTATATATGTACTACATGCATATATGTATATACATACATACATACACATGCATATACCAACACCAACCATGGTTCAACGGACCTATCTATCGAGCTATCCGTCCGTCGATTTATCCATCTGTCTGTCTATCTACCTATGCATAGATAGGTAGGTAGCTCGAAAGACAGAAAGACAATGTGCGTACATGTACGTACATGAACACTCAATGCACACTGTACATTTGTATGTGCACTGTCTACCTGCCTATCTATCTGTCTGCCCATTGATGTGTTCTATCTACTGAGATATACCTACCGACAGATGTGTATATATATATGTGCGTGTGTGTATTATCTGCATATATATATTTATTATCTGTATATATATATGTATATATACATATACGTATAGCCAGATAGATAGATACATAGATAGACAGATCGATTCGATAGATAGACAGAAAGATAGGTAGCGAGGTATAGCTAGATGGATGGACCGGTAGATAGATAGATGGATGTATATAGAGACCCTAAACCCTAAACCCTAATCGTAACCCGTAACCCTAAACCCTAAACCCTAACCGTAACCCTAAACCCTAAACAGTGGAATGCATGTTGCGTTTCGGCAACCTTCTCGGAAACTCTCCGGTCCTGCGCAGCCCTCCCGCGCAGCACTCGTTCTCGTTGCCTGGGGAAGGACCCTGTTGAGTAGGGTTCCTTCAAAGGGATCTATAAAATTGAGCAAGGCTCCTTGAATCTATACTTCTGAGATAGGGT
Organism: Symbiodinium sp. clade A Y106; assembly: GCA_003297005.1. NCBI lineage: Eukaryota > Dinophyceae > Suessiales > Symbiodiniaceae > Symbiodinium > Symbiodinium sp. clade A. The sequence continues at coordinate 66,135 of BGNK01000932.1, forward strand.
TCCTTCAAAGGGATCTATAAAATTGAGTAAGGTTCCTTTAATCTATGCTTCTGAGATAGGGTTCCTTCAAAGGGATCTATAAAATTGAGTAAGGCTCCTTTAATCTATACTTCTGAGATAGGGTTCCTTCAAAGGGATCTATAAGATTGAGTAAGGCTCCTTTAATCTATACTTCTGAAATAGGGTTCCTGCAAAGGGATCCGTAAGGGTTTTTGATATGAGGGCTTAGTCTTTCAGGATTTAGGGCTTACCTGAACCCTATAAAACCCACCTGGCTTGGGAGTAGAATGATTTCCTTATACAAGTCCTTGTAGGTTACTTGGGGTTATAGGTAGATAGGGAAGGCTCAGTCCGGACGTGGAGCTTGATGTAACCAGATACTAGACTGTACTAAACCTCAAAGCCGTGGCATAGCTATGGCAGACCCTGCGCTGTCGTCGTAGTTTCGGTATCGCAAATACATATATATATATATATATATGTGAGTATGTATGTATGTATGTATGTATGTATGTACACACACATATATATATATATACTGGTTTATTTATACTTATAGCATTATATTGTCATGTGCTTATATATATATATATACATATATTGTATATATATATATATATATATATATATATACAGAGAGAGAGAGAGGACTTACGCAACGTCGTTTTGCCTCCTTTTTTATGTGGGGTTGGGGGGTTTATGGCTCAGGGATCCTGTGAAGAAGCTGTACCCTTTGCACGCTGTCGCCTGATCAGAACTGGTCTTGGCACTTGGCTGGTGCACCAGGGTTACTTGGAGGTTCATGGGTAGTTATAAGTGTGGTTACAAGTCCCCTAATATGGGATATATGTATAGTTACACTACTTATAACTACCATGAACCTCCAAGTAGTTTTCAGCTGGCATGCAACCATGCGGTACAGGTCATGCTCTCAAAGCAGTTTCGGGCCGGCACACTCAGGGCAACTATGGACTGCAGGCTACTGAGACATGATTGCAGCCTCCAGGTTTCCCAGTGTGGGATAGAATAATGTAGGAACCTGATTAAGAAACCTTGGGCCTTTATTAGGGTTCCTTATATGAATCCTACTATTTTGGGGTTGTAGGCCCAGGGTTCTTAATCAGGTTCCTACATTATCATGCGAGTGTAATTGTCGGGCTTCATTTACCATGCCCTTTGTTTCGGGCCTCCGCTACCAGTATCACGAGACACGGGATGCGCAACAATTCGTCCTAACACACGGAGGAAATCGAAGGGGAGGGCCTTGGGTTCAGGACTACGAGTGGATACTTTCGCAGAACTAACCAAGTCCATTGCGAAGCTCACTTTGGGAAACAGCCACGCCTTATGAGTAATAAAACATCGATATATATATATATATATACACACAGTTCTCAGATAAAACACTCTACAGCAAGAACAGTAACGTAGAAATGCAGTACATGGACGTGAGAAAAATCACCGTACCTAAAGGACAAATGAGGCACGGCGGCACCAATCTAAAACCACGCATTCATTCCGGGTTGGGTGTCAGGTTATGACACTGCGCCCGCCTTATTGCCTTCGGCTGCCTCTGTCTCTAAACTCTTCTTACACGCTATAATAAGTTTAGGGTCCCTAAACCCTAAACCCTATAACCCTATAGATCCCTTTAAAGGAACCCTACTTATAACCCTACTTATAACCACCCTAAACCCTAAACCCCATTATAAGCCCGAAGCCCCTAAACCCTAAACCCGAAGTCCGGCCTCTTGCTTGCAGCAGCAACGGTTGCGGCTCTGAAGCCTCCGCGGGCGACTTGGAACGCTCAGAGTTCTCCCGGGAGTCCTGCAGCTAAGGTTTAGGGTTTAGGGTTTAGGGTTTGAGCATTTGGAGTTAATGGTCCTGTTGAGGGTTCCTCGAAGGGCTTCTTTGAGGGTTTCGGGTATTTTCGGGTCGAGCGTTTGATTACGGTTCTTGACGTATTGATCACTGCCACGATTCTTGCTATACTTGAAGATTTAGGGTGTCGGGCTGCCGGTTTGACATCTGGGGGTGTGGGGTGTCGGTGCGGGGCTTCTGGATTTAGGGTTGAGGGTTGCGGGTTTTTCCCATCCGCCTAGCTGACCGGGTCACACTGATGGGATTCAGTTTTCAATGACTTGCTGCGGACTTTGCGGGTTGTGAGGGGTATTGGGCGTTTTCGGTCCTAGACCCGTTGCCGCTTCATTGCAGGCCCATTTCAAGCTTCTCGGGTGGTGCATTTTTTCAGGAGGGTTATGGGTTTGGGCTGTCTGTCGTGTTGGGAAAATGCTGAGGGGTTGCGATGAAGGCGTGAATCATAGGATGATACGGCGTTGATGCAAATGATGGAGTCGCAGGTGGTGTTGATCATGCTGTCCTGAGGGCCCAAGCCCCGCTTCATCGTACTCAATCCTTCATGTGCTGCTTTCTATCTACTATACACATGTGTATATATATATATATATTTACGTATTCATGTGTTCACCCCACCTAAGTATCAAGGCCTTTGAGACCCTGACATGACGGGCTGCTATTCTTGCTAGCACCACTTCTATTAGCCAGTCCTAAGCAGTCTAGATCCGAGCCACTTTGTCCCGAACGCTTTGAAACCGAATCACAGGTCTACAAACCAAAAACCCCAAAACAAACTAACCACAAAAGACCCGGTTGAGGGTTTAGGGTCCTAAACTCTACAAAACCAAAAAACCTTTCCTTTCTTTTTTGTTTGAGGAGGGCCTGCAGTGCAAATGCCCTCATGCTCGGCCGGCTGCACTAAAACCCGAAATCCTGACACTAACATCCCAAAATCTTGAAGCCACATAACCCTTCGAAAACCCTAAACCCATTAATAACCCTAAACCCTAAACCGAAATTAAAAAAGCAAACCCTAAACCCACCAATAATCCTAAACTCTAAACCGCAATTAAAAAAGAAGGGGAACACTGTCAAACCAGAAGCCCCCTCTGCGGCTCTTCTTCGCGTCCTCTCTGGCGACTGGTAACCCGGATGAATCGAGCCTCGGCTCCCACAACCCTATAGAGGCCGTAATAATTAGAATAGGGTTCCTTTCAAGGGGATCTATAAGGGTTACTATAAGAGTACTATCATGTAGGGGCCTCAATAATTAGAATAGGGTTTCGGGGCCCATTCTACTACAGTTATAATAAGGAACCCCCCCCCAAAAAAAATAGTATAGGTAATGATTTAGGCCCCTATATTAGGGGCCGAAGAAACTCCTGCACGAGGTTCGGGTCTCCGAGGTCTGAGGGTTTCGTCAAGGCAGGCAAGGCCATGACCCAACTACCGAAGCAACCGGGGTACGTACTATAAGGGTTACCTTAACCCTGAATAACCTACCTTTTTAGGGTTCCTTATTATGATTTCCTTATATAAGTCCTTGAACTTTGTACATTCCCCTCCAAAAGGTAGGTCTGTTGGGCCATGGGGAAGGTTTGGCTTGTACTCCAGTTTTGGGAAACGCGGTGAAAAGGCAGGTTATTCTGGGCTAGGTACACTATAGGGGTTTAGGGTTGTTAGTAGACTGTCTGGTTCGTAGTAGGGAATGGGGGAATGAAGCATAAAGACTATTATTGGGGACGTTATAGGGACTAGTATAGGGATCCATTCCCTACTAAGCACCAGACAGACTTCGGGGTTTCGGCGCTCACACTCGGACAATCCAGGCGAGGCAATTGGTGCGATGTCTGACAGGTGAGACTAACCTAAAGGGAGTAGTCATGATGATGATAAGCAACAAACAATCTTTGGAAAGGGTTTGCAGCTTTCTGGGGGTTATGCCTTGGGATTCAGGATCCTCGGGCTTCCATGTATGCAAATAGCAATATATGTACCTATGCTGCGGTCTACAGTACCTAGCTTAACCTACCAAAACCTACTTTTTTGTAAGGTCCCTGTAAAATTCATATTAGGGTTCATAATAAGAAGCTGCAAAAAGGTAGCTTGGCCTATTTGGAGTCTCAAGTAAAGCGAAATCGTGCTCTAAGCTCTGCAGTTCGGGTTTGGACTCTCCCAGCACGAACACGCCAGGTGAGGTGGGGTTCAGGTGCAGACAGTCACATGGAACCATCCATTTAATGAAACCAAAGTGCTACTTGGGGTTGGCGGGCGCAGAGGGATGAGGGATTGATAATTCCGTCATGTCGTGGGAATGCCCTACATGGACTATGTGGCCGTCATGGTGGTGGGCGAAGTCCATGATGCCTCAGAGGGGTGCCCAGGAAACGTTGCCTGCCGAGGCCACAAGAAGTGTGAGCAGGGATGCCAGTCTTCATATACTCCAAACTAGTTCATGGTTGGGAAATGTACATTTTTATTCCTTATTGGGTTTCAGTACCCATGAACATGTAAAATGGTACCCAACTATGACAAGGCAAACAGCCTTGGACAGAACGAAAAATTCACAAGAACAAACTTGTGGGAACCCTTCTTGCAGGTTCAGGGGTAGTTATGAGTCGGGTCACAAGGCCCCTAATATGGCTTAAGTATAGTTACCCTACTTATAACCCTACTTATAACTACCCTAAACCCTAATCCCTAATCCCTAAACACTATAACCCTATAGATCTCTTTAAAGGAACCCTACTTATAACCCTACCCATGAACCTCCAAGTACCGGATCCAGGGGGCAAGGATGCCAAGCTGCCACCAACGCGCTTAGGAGACATCCTCAAAGAGCTTCCCCAATGCAGAGACATTGTAGGGTTGAGGATTCAGGATTTTCGGATAGGGTTGCGGGTTTTGGGAGCCTGAAGATCAGTTTTGGGTATATTTCGACTCTCACGCTCGCTCGATGCAAGCAAGACTTCACGACAGCCATCGGGGATTAGGTTTTAGGGTGTTACCCAGATTGCAGGCAAAGTCTGTGTAGGCCTGTGTTGTTCGGTGCTTGAGGTTTTCGGCGTTTTGGGTTCCCGTGAGTAGGTTCTCGTACCCAATCGCAACCACGACCACCTTATATACCTTCAATATATGTATGTGTGTGTATATATATATATATATATATATATACATATTTATAATGTGTATATGTCGCGGTACATGTCTCTTTCTTACTTAGCCTTGTACCCCCGCGCAACTAAATACCTTGGTCGTGCCTGCGCAGACCTCGATACTCGACACACCATCCCTACAAAAGGCCGATAGGTTTTCCACAGGCCAAACGCTGAAACCTCAACAGTGCTCTGTATGTCAGAGACATCCCAAACCCACATGGTCTCAAATCAACACCCACAACCCTAGATTCGAGCTCCGATGTCCGGCTTGCCCGAAGCCCAGGCTCAGCTGAATGATCGCGGTAAGCCCGTGGCTCGTTGTGTCTGGCCGTAGACTCACGCATAAGTGTCAGCCACCTATAGCAGGCGCAAAAGAGTACAGAGGTGCAGGCATGAGTACTTTAAGTTATAAGATCAAAGCTAGGCGCTTTGAATTGGTGCTGCTATGTTGCACATGCTCGTATTACAGAGGGCCGTTCTCGATACAAGCGCGAAACGCTAAACTTCGAACCCCCGAATCTTGGGCCTCATTACCACTCCTAAACCACCGAATCACCCAGAGAGCCCAATACCCCTTAATTAAGGAATAGCTTCATATTATTATAATTTAAGCTATATTCCTTAACTAAGGGGTATTGGGCTCTCTGAGCACAGAATATACATCAAACCGCAGCCAGCTAAAACAGAACGCTTCAGAACCCTCAGCCATAGCCATGAACCTAAGCTCCAAACCCTGCACTTAAAACCCTAAACACTAAACGCTTCAAGCCCCACACCCCGAAATGTAGACCCCTGATTAATCAACTCCTATTGTGTCAAGGGTTTAAACCCCTTTTGAGGTAAGGGGGTCTATCAATCACGGGTCCGTATTGGTCCTATCCTACGGCCAGTCTCTACGTTGCCTTCATTTTGAAATTCTGCTTGGGCTTTCGATTTCATTTTTTCGGAGGTTTGGGGGTTGTAGGACTGCAGACAGCTCTTGCTCCGAAGAGCTCCAGATCTTCTACGGAGGTTATGTAAATCAAGCTATCAACGCTTTGAACCATACCAAAGGCTCTACCCAAAGAGCCCAATACCCCTTAGTTAAGGAATATAGCTTAAATCATAATATGAAGCCCTAAATAATTTAAGCCATATTCCTTAATTAAGGGGTATTGGCAATATTGGGCTCTCTGGGTACGATACGGAAAGGCTAAAGGCCCGCAAAGCCCCCCAAAGCTCCTAGCCCCTTTGGGGCCTAAGGCGGCATTGGATCACGGCTTTCTGAGTTAGGGGACCCCTACTACAAGGTAAAACCATAAAAGCCCCAAAGCCGGAATGAATCCCTATGCGCCGAATCCGGAGATCAATCGCAAGCTGGTTCAGAGCGAGCTGCTCTTCGAAGTTGATACCTTGGGCCACGCGGGGTTTAGGGCCTGATGCTTGGTGTAGGCTTAGAGATCATCAGACTGTTGGCCTTAGAGTCTTAGAGTTGAAGTGTTGGAACTGAAGGTGCAAGGTTTGTGGTCTTGAGTTTAAGGTACACGGTATAGGCTTTATGCCGCAGTAGATCTTCTGACAGTGCAAGACTAGACTGGATGCAAGTTGTGCGTGCTCGCCTGGTTAACATGTGTGTATCTAGACAGACAGACAGACAGCCAGGCAAAAAGGCAGACAGACAGACAAATACGTGTATGCATGGATGCAGTATAATACGTTACACGACGCTAGATGGCACAACATGACATGACACGATGTTCTGTTGCGCCACATAAACACATACATGCATCCATACATGCATAGACACACACACACACATCCATACATCCACTGCACTGCAGTACAGCACAATACATTACATCACATTACGACACTAATTTAATGCGTGTGTGTGTGTGGGTCCGGATGTAAACCAAACCTCACCAACATAAAGGATCGTATTTGTTGTAGCGATGGCTAAAAGCCTGCAGATATGCGTATTGCTGCGATGCCGCCCTATTACCCTCGCATGCAGCACTACCATACACAGAAACCAACTGTAACAAAAACATGCTGTTAGCATACCACAACGTACCGACGCGCCGACGAACAGCTAACAACAACACAAGTCTGAAAGGCGACTCGCAACTTGTAGCGGGCTTTCTTCGCATTGTGCACCCATTCAGTGAACAGTCTGATTAAGCGCCACAGTGCGTCACAGCTACTTGGCAACAGTCATCCTCCGGCAAAAACTACTATGACTACAACAATGACGAGACAGGTGCGCGACATCCGTGTAAGGACCTGTGGCAACCAACAACTGAAAAGCTCAGTCAAAGACATAGCTGGTGAGGACGCGCAAACCGTGTCGGCTCCCCTGAAGAGTCGAAGGTCAACGCCATTCGCGGCCTTTGGCCTGTGAAGGCCTCTGGTTTCATCTGACAATGTGTAAGAATATGGAAGCTTGAACCTTTTAAACCCTCATCCCTCAGCCCTATATCCCTTTTGCAGCAGGCCTGCGACTTCGCCTTAACCCTCAACACAAATCCCTGAAGCCCTCGACTCTGAATCTTAAACCTTAAACCCCTCATCCGGGAGCTTCCGAAAATTAGGGGGTACCTTATTTTGGGGGGCCTTATAATAAGGATCCTACTATTTAGGGTACTATATTTGGGTCCCCTATTTTCGGAAACTCCCGAATCCCAGGAGCCCGAGTCTATGCCAGCAAGATGCTATCGGAGCCACTCCCGAAGAGCTGCACGACCTCATCGGCCACCTCCAGACGAACTCCCGGGGAGTTTAGGACTTTGGGGTATACGGGTTTTGGGTTTAGGGCTTTGGGATTAGGATTTGGGGTGTAAGGGTTTTAGGTTTAGGGCTTTGGGGTATTATACAGGTTTTGGGTTCCCGGGTTTGGGGTATAAGGGTTTGGGGTCTAGGACATTTACGCTCACACTCGGCAATACCAGGCGAGGTCTTGAGACTAAATTGGAGTACAAAGCAGCGCGTGTACCTACTCAGTTGGCAGTCATATCCGGATCAGTCGTAAGCCTAACACCCATAGTCATCGATCCGAGATGACAGCAGCCTGATCTCGCAACAACCGAGTCCTAGACCCCACACACACGACGTACAGACCCAAAGACCTAGCTAGTTGTAAAGCAAGGCAGGTAAAACCACAAACATCTCGTTTCGGGGTCGTGTTCCATCCACTGTTTCAAGGCGGGTCCGCTGTAGACTCATCCGTGATGGCATGCAGGTGCATGGCGCCTTCCATCACTCCCAGTGTAGGAAGTGTACATAGGGACTATGAAGCACCAGTTGCATAGCTACAGCATCAGCTACCGAGGACCATCGCTTTCTAAGCAGCAGAGATGGCCACAAGCTGGTTCGCCTGTGGAATCCGGATGCGACTTCCAACAAGTCTGATGATGCTGCCTGCTTCTGCTGGGATAGATGGTTTGAGGATACAGGATCCAAGCCTAATCCGGCTGCAACACGATCAAGTCCAGCTGAAGCACGCACGGCGCTAGGACGAGAAGGCGATTGCCCATGGCGACTAGTGCAGGTACCTGCCACAATCTGAAGTCCCACACTTCCTCCTAGCGATCGGCTTCGTTCACTGGATTGCGAAACATGATCTGAGTCGCCATATCATAGACGGAAACACATGGTGTCCGGAAGTCCACTTGCGGCGGGAGGATTAAGCCGGGTCAGCGGAACCCTAAACCTCAAACCCTACCTCAACCCCCAAAAAACCTGCTGTTTGATGGACTTAAGTAAGAAAGGTCCTCAATGAGGAACCCTAATTTAAACAGGTAGGTTTGATAGGGTCCTATAGTCTCCGTTGTGCTTCCTTGTTACAATTTAGGATCCTATAAGGTTTGGTAGCGCTTGAAGGTTTAGACCCCAGCAAACATATTCAATATAGTTTTGTATACCGGCATCCTTCAGGAATAAATGGGTCTACCGGGGTCTGGAAATCCTCAACCGCGAAAGGCTCTGGGCTTAAGGCAAAAGCTAAAGAGCTGCAACACCTTTATTGTCATACCCCGGATGTCGAGAATATAGAGAACCAGAAAAATGAACCATGCTCCAACTTGTCCAAGCTTGCAGCATGAAACCGTAAAGCCGAAACCCGAGAGTTGTTAGGCTTTACCCATAAGCTCCATAATAGTTCCTTTTTGGGACTACCTTATAGAATCCTGAATATGAACCCTAACCTCGCACCAGGCCTCCTCGCAAACGCTGGAGGTCCAGACCTGCTTTCGGATTGTTGTTGACTTTAGGGTTTATAGGGTTAGGGGGAATCCCTCAAAACGGAAACCGTGCCTTTTTGTTCGTTCCCTTCTTATCGGGGATGGCAGACACGATGTGTCTTTATCAGTCTAGCCTGGAGTACATTGTTAGCAAGGACCCAGTTCCTGGCTTCTTGGGGTCGGGAGTCGATAGAGGCATCTCGGTTTAGGGGTTTTAGGGTTTATGGTTTAGGGTCTAGGGTCTAGGGTTTGGGGTTTAGGGCTGTGGCTGCACAAGGCTTCCATTTCGACATATACAGTCGAGCGTTCGCACGGTCAAGATAGGGTGCACACGGTTTAGGACTCTTGGGGTTTAGGCTTTTAAGGAATATCCCCAGAGTAGATATGGTGAAGGTGTATCCCTGTATCCTCACAGAATGAATGGGGTCTACCTACCTGGGTTTGGAAATCCTCGAGCTCGCGAAGCTCAAGGCTTAAAGCAAAATCTAAGGAACTGCACCATCGGTTTATCGATACCCTACATATAGAGTCTATCGAGAACTAAAGTAGCATATAGTAGAAGCCAGAAAGTTGGAACATCATTATCCTAATGCCCTTAAGGTAAAGTATAAGGGATCCTAGCACTAATCCTCCTAAAGCCATGTTCCAACTTTCTGGCTTCCACTGTATAATTATGAACCATGTTCCAACTTCTTGGAGCTCATTGAGCCAAAAAACCGAGGAATCGCAAACACAGCAGCGGCTCTAGGCGCTGAATCCCGTAACTGGGCTTTTAAGTAACCACCAGGGAGAAAAAGTATAAACTTCATTTCATAATGGTTCCTTTAAGGAAAAAAGTAGTAAAGTATGGCACTGCAAAGCCCAGGTAATACTAATAAAGATAATAAGAATCATAACAACAACAACAATATCATCAATGACAGAAAATGACAACACTAGCAACAATAGTAATAACAACAATGACCATAGCCCTAAGACTGTACTGACACAGGAGAAAGGAGGGTTCCTATATTCGAAATTTCTGTTAATGGTTTGGGTAAGTATTCACCATATAAGTACTTAGGACCCTTTGGGATTTAGAGCGCTTGCCTGCCGAAAGCCCTCCTCCCGAAAAAGGAAACTAAACTGCTTCTACAGGATGCTGAACCCCAAACAAAATTCCTGAACCCAGTACTTCTAAGCCCGCAAATCTTTGATCCTTAACACCCCGATTTAACCCCTAAACCCCTGAACTCTAATGATTGCCCCTACACCCTCCCCCCACTCAAACCCTACACCCTCTAATGCCCCGGAACCCTGACCACCCTGAACCCTACGCCGTAGTTCAAGTTTCAGATCAAGCACTGAACCTTCAAGATATCAAGAATATTGAATGCCCACAGCAGGATTAAGGCTCCAGGGCTACAGAAAGGCTCACAAGGGAACTGCAAAAGATCCGAAAGGCCTGGAGATGTACCTGAACCCCTAAGCGGTACTGCCGATGCCATGAACAGCATGATGGCACGGAGACCTGCGTGATGACTGCTCTTTGCAGGACTTGCCGCAGCTCCTCGCACGGAAACTCTCGCAGGTAGAGGAATAAAAGCGCCGTCCAGAAAGTTGCACCATTGATTATCTTATAGTGCAATAAGTATACATCCTACTCTTGGGCTTCTCTATATGTTTTCCCCTTTAGCTTCATTATCCATCGTCCAGATGCCCGAAAAAGAAGCAAAGGACTCGTCCTAAAGCACGAGGAATCCCAGGCTCTCCGGTTGCCATTATCCAGAATGCCAAGACATCCATCTCTCTCTCTCTCTATGTATATGTATAGACTTATATGTGTATGTATATATATATATATGTGTGTGTGTATGTGTATATGATGTATATTTATGTATATGTCTAGTATATGTATGTGTAGAGGATGTCACCATGAGGAGCTTCAGAGTTTGGGCTTTGGCTTCAGCGGGCCTTGGGCTTGGAGTTCAGCTTGGGCTGTAGAACGGGCTATTCAAAAGGCTACTAGAAGGGCCTCAGTAATTCAACGGTGATATGTGTAGACTACTATTTTAAGACCTCTATATCGCTGGTCTTATAACCGACCGGAAATGGCAGATCTAAATCCCCAAAAAAACTAAAACACAGGGTGTCAACAACCCAGATTTAATCCCAACTCCCATCGACCCCATCAACAAAGATGCATAGTCATCAGCCGGGGCGTTATTAGGTTTAGGGCCATATATGGATGGGACAATTTTGCTTGTCACCGCTATCCCGTCTCTTCTTGACCTCACCGGTGTCTTGTTATCTGTTGTCATCAAGGACATTGATTCTGTCGCAGATTCACTATAATAACAGAAATGATAACAACAATAATAACAGTCATAACCATGATTAGCCAAACACTGATAGAACGATCATCACAGTCATAATGAGTTGAGCTGGGCTCGGAACTCTGGAATACTGGCACCAAGGGAGATTTATCAGGCCCCCTTGACTTCAGGCTTAGGGTTTAGGGTTACTTCAGGCTTGAGTTTAGGGACGATACAGGGACGACAAGGAGATAATATTACTAACTGTTGAGGTTACACATTCACAGATACCGCGCACCGGAATGCAACATAGAAAACACTGCCCTGCTGCCCAACCTTATAGACCCTAAACCCCTAAACCCTTACACCCCAGGCAATCCAAACCACCTCTCCTCTTTGGAGATCTGCCCATCGTCGTGGATGTCGAAGGTCTTGAAGGCGGACCAGAGGACCTGAGAATTGGCTTTCTTCAATGCTTTTGCTCTACATTATGAATATATATAACATATATGTATATATAACATATATATATATAGAGAGATATCTATTGTATAGAGAGAAATACATAAAACATACACATGAATAGAAGGCGTTTTCTGCAGCTGGCAAGCGCGTGATGGTAGTTGGTTTTCGGTGTTCTGTTCGCGTTTGGGATCTCTAGAGGGTAATCAGGCTACAATGTTGTTCCGGGTTCACAAGACATGTGCCGGAGTTGGGGATGGCTGGGGGGTTACCACGAACGACGACGACCGCTGCACATGACCTCACTAGGAATAAGACTCGCACCAGTACGAGTATGGATGCAAGTACCGGTACTGGACAACTAGCAGCAGTCGCAATAGAACTAATACCAGTAGTACTAGACTACCACTACACCCACTCATACTACTGCTACTAGTGCAAATGCTCTGTGCTAGTGCTAGTACTAGTGCTAGTACTGGTAGTACTCGTACCAGCACTAGTTCCAGCACAGTATGAAGAACCAAGATGCACTAGAGACCCTTCCTTCAACAATTCCTGATGGTGGCGAGGTGCATGCTCGTCCTGGTACCCGTCCTCGCCGAGGCCTTTCAGGTGCACACTCTCACACTCTCTAAACCCTGTAACCCCTGCACCCAGATTTACCCTAACCACCCTACGATATGAGACACTCATGGAAACTTAACGGGCTTAAGAGTCCGTTATCCTCAGTCACTCATCCTATGCGAGCACCTGATGACATGCCCATTATGGGACTTAAAGTGGAAGGATGCAAGTACTCAAGCATCCCTCCAGTCACACCAGCAAGACTCTATGGAGAAATCGTATATGTCATTGGCTACAGGAGAGTACCCTAGTGATGCTAAGCACTTGGACCTGTGAGCCCTCCAAATCTCCTCAAGTTCCGTGGTGAAGGCTGGAGCCTGATCCTCCCAAAGACCCTTGAATCCCGGGCAGGGACAAGGCACCTGCTGCGCAGAACTCGGTGAAGGTGATCCTGCGCTCAGAGAGATTGCGTGCTCCTCTATGGGCAGACCATGCTAAGCCTGATGAAAGTGGCTCATTAGTGGCAACGGATCTTAGGGCCTTTGCAGGCGTGGGAGCTTACGCTTTGCGGGTGTTGTTCAGAAATCATGGTTCCAAAAGATTGCGAGTGTTGGCTTTGATCCGTGGCTGTCGTCTCCGGCATGCAGCCAAGCCTAAATGCTCATGCCCCGAGGAAGAGCGAGAGAGACAGAGAGAGAGAGAGAGAGAGACGCAGAGAGAGTGAGGGAGAAGAGGGAGAGTTTCGGGGTTTCTCGAAATATCGGAGGATTATCGCTTTTGGGCGATCACCTAATCGTTGTTCTGCAATGCAAACGTGAATATCCTCATCACTAAGCAGGCCCGTAGGCTACTTGTATATACGGAGAGAAACGCCTGTGGCTCATATCTTCAAACAAGGCGTTATCGCAGTTGGTGAGTGTGTTATCGTCTTCTATGAAAACCGCACGCTCTCAAACGTCAACGCGGCTCCTGTCTTTGCTGAAGTAGCGGTAAACAAGAAACGACACGCTTCATGTGCACCTAGACAGAAACTGAACCGCCCGCACTTGAGGGTTTAAAGCTCCCAGGAAAGACAAGAAGAGTGCAGCCCTGCGCTCTGAGAGCTCAACCTAAAAAGCGATGGGAGCGCAGAAACGAACATGTGCGTTCCCAGACAGAGGCGAAAGAGATGCCCGCCTGAAGCATGGGCAGAAGCAACCCATGCCATGTAATTAAGCCCTACTTGGAGGTTCCGGGGTGGTTATAAGTGGGGTTATAAGGCCCCGAATATGGGTTATAGGTCTAGTTATCCTACTTATAGCCCTACTTATAACTACCCATGAACCTCCAATTAACCCTACTCCAGGATGAAAACAGAGTATATCGGCCGCTGCATCTGTGCACCAGGGGCCTGTGGGCCCGGATTTTCTGGGGGCTTACGCCACTGAGGGCTAAGTTCCCCAAACCCATACTCCCGGTACACTCCCGGCAAAAACCAAAAACGACATCGTCCCAAATCCCCAAATCCTAAACCCCCACCCAAGCTCCAATCAAGTATCCTTCCGGAACCATCCAGGTCCAAGTACGAAAAAATCTCCTGGACCTCTGCCTGTGATGTTTTGTTGGGCCTTTTCAGGGTTTACAGTAAGCCCCATAAAGTTGGAAACCGGATTAAGGCCAAATAGTGCTGGGATTCCCTATACATTACTCTTAAGGATTGAGGCTATGGGGTTTCCAACTTTAAGGCTTCTACTGTAGGATCGTGAAGCTTCACGCAGGGCTTGATACTGTGCAAACTTTTCATGCAGTTCGAAGCAAGCCATCAAAGTAGCACCTCAGCTGAGCAGCTTTAACTGTAACGAACTGCTTGCCTTGCTTGGCTATTTACTGAATCGTCTGACCCTGCACTGGCTGCGACGGCTTGCGGCTGAAATCCCAAGGGATGCATACTATAGGGGGCCCTTAATCATTACAATAGGATTTTGAAGCCAACTATACTGTAATTATAATAAGGAACCCCCAAAATAGTATAGGTAATTATTAACGCCCCTATGGTATCACTGCCTCTTCGAGTTTCAAGGTTTGCGAGCGACATAGGCTGTAGCTGCTCGGATCTGGGGTTTGAGTTTAGGGTATATCGTGAGCACGGCGGATACGACTGAGGTTGGAGGTTCATGTGCATCTGGCGACCTATGTGTATCTGTATCTTGTCTTCTGATCCTTTCCATGCATGTGTCTCTAGCTAGGTCCTAGGTGTTGTGGTGTAGCACATGGGAAGCGAGCTGACAGGGGATGTAGAGAATCGGGGCGGCAATCCGACCGTCAGCTTTGCGCTGAGAAGGAGCAGGGCCTTCGCGCCATCCCTGTGAGATGGCCGCAGAAACACAACAGCAGAACGGAGTTTCGGGCCACATCACAGCCCATACTTTCTGATTCGCCGAAAAATCTTACAGCACACACACACGGTCAAGGACTTGACTTAGGGCTTATGGCCCGAGGCTTTCTGACTTTGAGCTTGCTTACCAGCCACAGAACAGATTGGAAAGTCCCGGAATGATGTGTGTGTGTGCGTGTGTGCCATGGTTTCGTCATTCGGGTGGTCTTGTCTGACTTTGGGATTGCCAGTATCTTCGCCATTCTTTTTGCCATGGCCGTTAATTTCTTGAATCTGCAAAGGCTTCCCCGCGAACCTCTCCCCCCGGCAAAATGACAAGGAAAGACACAAACCCTTCTGAACAAACACCTCGGGCTGTCACCAGAATGACGAAATTACAAAACACTTGAGCAACAAAACAACAGTATCATCATAAGCAGCACAACCTGACAGCAGCTAAGTTTCAACAACTGACAAGAACATTGACACAATCACAACTGTCTCGACGATTGGTTGATTCCGCCCGACCCCCACCCTCCTCGAACCGTACCGAGAATCCCAACAAGGACAACACAAATATGCTTCTTAAACCCTCAACCCTACGTATAGTCTCTGTTGTAGTCCTGTTTTGGTTAACCAGTTTTATGGCCAGGACCCTATAATACAAACTTGGTTCACCTAAAAGAGGCATTATCATGGAAACTATAGGTAGGTTTCACCACACCAGTCTGAAAGCCCAAAGATTCTCATAACTTTACAAGTTAGAGGCTTCTGGAAAAGGCTTAAGGGTGTCAGGCTTTCGGTTTAGGATTGGGGGTGTTAGGGCTTTAGGGGCAAGGGGTCACGAACATACCCCCTGTATCAGTATCAAATCCCGGGGCTGCGAAAGAAGGCATGCAGCAAAGGACTGCTTACAAACGACTGTCTTTCCAACTCCTTATCAACTCCCGTGCCCTAAACCCTAAACTCTCACCCAAATCCTAGGTGGTTCCATGGACAAGGCTGCTTCGTAAAGCAGAGCCCTCACAGAAGAAGCCTAAACCCTCCACCCTATACACCAAACCTTAAACCCTGAAACATCAAAGAAGACTCAATGCCTCGGACACAGATCCAGGATCGTCTGGGTGGAAAACCATGGCGTAGCCTCTCGTGTCGAGTCATTCAGATCATATATAGGCATTGCTGCAAAGTTCGCAGTGGATCCCATTGTTACATTGTTTAGGTCCCTTAGTCCTGAAACCCGCACAGAGGCAGACTTTGTGGTGCGCATGTTGCAGCCTTCGGCTTGAAATGTTCTGCTACGGTTCAGGGTTTAGAGTTTAAGAACTGCGTGCTTGAGGGGCTCGGGCAGGTAAGGATCATAGGCACGATTGTGGCCACGATAGCCGTCGACTTCCGAACACACGAAGCGTTGGAGCCCGACATGTCTGCACAAGGCTTTCGCAAGTCTGCAGCAGGACGAAATGATTCCGCATCCGTAAAGACTTGGGCACGGTTGCTGAGTGTACGCAGAGGGTCATTAGATGTCATTTGGATAGGCATGGAAATCACTATAATTTAAACTTAAACCCAAAGGGTCGAAAGTGCCTATATCGTTGAATGTAGGGTTTGTATTCATAATAGGAATTACTGTGATTTGGGGAAGTATCTCCCATAACAGTACCTAGGACCCTTTGGGAAATTACGGATAGCAGCTAGGGTTCACGGGTAGCGGCGCTCGCGCTCGAAAGATCCTCGCAATGCACGTCGGAAGCGGACTTGGTGTAGCATACACTTACACTAGAGGTCTAGACCAAAATCAAAGCCATCAAAAGCTGGCATCCCCCTAAACCCTAAGCCTAAACCTCACTTTGAGTTCGTGTTTGGGGTGCAAAACTTGGCGATGCAGGAAATCTGGCTCCCGCGTCTTCCGAAACGACAGACCAAGCGTTGACCCGAGATCAAGCGTCTGTATAGATGCCGAAACCCTACCTGACATCAAACGCCCTACAATGTTAAAATGGTTTCAGGTGGCAGTCACTGCAACCTGCTTTGGGCTCACCTTGTCAACAAGATGCCCCACAGGTGTAGGAAAGTCATACTACACGGCCGCTGATCATGCACTCCTTCTACATTTCGATATGGACATGTCAAAAGCCTCAACTAGTCGGATCCTTACAGTAAGGACCTTAGATGGGAAATT
The DNA here is from genome assembly GCA_003297005.1 of Symbiodinium sp. clade A Y106. Lineage (NCBI taxonomy): Eukaryota > Dinophyceae > Suessiales > Symbiodiniaceae > Symbiodinium > Symbiodinium sp. clade A. The sequence goes on from BGNK01000932.1 coordinate 83,222, forward strand.
CCGAAAATAGGGTGGTACCCTGAATAGTAGGATCCTTATTATAATGACCCCAGAATAAGGTACCCCTAAATTTTCGGAAACTCCCAGATTCGGGTACCCGCGACGTAAACCCAAGAAACCCCCTCTCTGTTCAGGGATCGCCCCGAAGCCACAGGCTCCACTTCCCCTACTATAGGGGCCTAATAATGACCTACACTATTTTTTGGGGGTTCCTTGTTATACAAGCGTATTATATATATATATAGTCGAATATACCCCAAAACCCCATTCTAATCATTAATTAAGGCCCCTGTACTAGGGGCACCGAACCTCGGCAAAGCTCCTCCATATCAAGAATGCCGTCGCCTTGCTCGGAGCTTGATGTAAGGCTTTTGCGAATGCTTGAGGGTTGTGCCGATTGGGATTGAAGCATTTAGGATTTGATGGGTCGAGGTCAAAGGGTTTGTGACCAGAACTCTAAACAGGAATCATCCCTCCAACCTCGATAACTTGAGTACTTGTCGCCCTGAGCTTCCGTAGCCTCCCTCTACCAGTATTTCCCTAAAGGCTGAAACTTTGAAATTCCATGTGTGTGGCCTCTTACAAATCTGTGGCTGGATTTCTCAAGGCTCCGACAGTTCTGGTCCAGCATGAAAAACGCGTCGCGTATGCCTGGGGAGTCCACGAAAACCTAGAAGAGCTTGGGAGTTCAGGGTTTACGGCATCCCCTGGGGCTTAGGTTTAAAGTTTACGTAGGGTTTAAGGCATCGGGGGAAATACACCGTCTAGAGTGCCTAATGACATAGTGGTCTTATTGCGTAGAATACGGTTCTGAAACGTGTTTCAGTGTGACTATATGGGGTTCAGGTATATTCAAAGGCTGTGAGGATCATGGAAAGCCAAGCCCAAACCATGCAACCACTAAGCATCAGTATGCCGCCGAGGATCCACTGAGGCTGCGGTGATCCAGCTGCCGGGCGACCTTGCTGAGATCTGAAGGCGTCTTTCGGTTTAGGGCTGAGAATCCTAAAAAACCTAATGTAGGGGTCTTAATGATTAGAATAGGGTTTTGGGGCCCATTATTATACTATCATTATAATAAGGAACCCCCCCCATTAATTAAGTAGGCCCCTATAGTAAACCCAAAAACCCAAAAAAAACCTCCGGAGGCAGGGCTTCCGGGGAAGAAGGTTCACGAGAAACCCTGAGTCCTAGCCCGTATCGCCGTCAGAAGGGGGATCCCAAGTAGGAGAACTACACAGTTAAGGTTTAGGGTTTGGGGTACTATGCTGTACTATGCCCCGGTTCAAGTGGTCTACTATATGCACAAATCCATGTATCTGTCTGTCCTTTTAGTTTTTGCATACATGCATATGTATGCATAAACAAACAAGGTAGTGCGGTAGCACAAACAAGTATGTAGTTATGTATGTACTTATGTATGTAAGCATGAATGCATGAGTGTACACAAATATTTACACACATCCATCAACACGTGTGTGTGTGTGTGTGTGCGCATGCATATATAAAAAAACACAAAACATGCCTTCGTGCACAGATCAAAGCCAAGGCTGACCTCGGGTTCATCATATTTACCATAGGCTCCATAGTAGTTCCTTTTGTGGTTCATACTTTTCAATCCTATAATAAGGTAATCCAAAAAAGTAACTACCATGAAGCCCTAGGGTTTAAATTAGTTTCGGAGGCAGCCTGTCATTGAACTGACGTGGGGTTGCTGAAGACCAATGCTCACCAAGGATGCAACAATGAAAGGCTCAGAGTACTGTAGGGGCCGTAATAACTAGAACTAGAAAAGGGTCTTGGGGCCTATTATACCATAAACACAATAAGGAACCCCGAAATAGTATAGGTAATTACTAAGGCCCCTAAGTAGGATCTCGTGAAGCTCAGCCCAGCACCGAAGCAACACAAAAGGAGAAGAAGTCCGGCGCACGGCTAAACTGCTCCACATTTGTGAGCACCTGAGGCAGGGCCGCGAGGAATCGGCATCCTCGTAGTAATCGTTTTGCAATCGTCAGAAGAAGAAGTAGTTGTAGTAGTAGTAGCAGGAGTGCCGTAGTCGTGGTCGAAGAAGCAGTAGTATTAGGAGGAGCAGGCGGAGCAGAAATGGACGGCTGCTACGACAGTGACTACTATTAGTTCCTACCCCTCCTCCTCCACTGCTACTACTACTACTACTACTACTAGTACGAGTACGAGTACGAGTACTAGTACCAGTACCAGTAGTAGCACTAGTACTACTAGCACTACTACAAAAACTACTACTACTACTACCACTACTACTCCTACTGCCACTGCTACTGCTACTGCTGCTGCTCCTGCTCCTGCTCCTGCTACTGCGACTGCCACTGCCACTGCCGCTGCCACTGCTACTGCTACCTGCTACTACTACTACTACTACTGCTCCTACTACTCCTACTACTCCTGCTCCTACTACTCCTACTACTCCTCCTGCTCCTACTACTCCTACTACTCCTCCTGCTCCTACTACTCCTGCTTTCCTACCCTTATTCCTACTGCTACTTCTACTAGCGCTGCTGTTCACGCATTTCGAGTCTTGTTTGCCGCTTGGATTCCAGGATTCAGAACGGCACACCAAAAGATGCTAGACTAGCGCAACGACCGGCTCACATGCCAGCACCAGAAGCTGTAAGAATGTCGGGGCTTTAAGACGAAGGCTTCCTGGTCAAAGCTTGGAGATGTTCGGAGATTGCCTTGCTGAGGACTTTGACTGGTCATGTGGAGCATTTTTCTAAACCCGAAACCCGATACCTTAAACCCCTAACCTCAAAACTTAAACACCAATGTTCATGCTTGTAGAAGGTTTTACATCACGAGGCCTGCGTCAGAAGTCGGAAGTCCGGCTCCACTTTGTGCTGCTCAAGCCAAGGGTGGTGCAGTACCTGGCGTCGGGGTGTGTTGTGGTCTAGGGTTGAGGGTTTTTTTGACTGGGTTTCGGAACAAGTTAGAGCCCCCCGCTTAGATCCAAGTAATAGGAGCTACTCTATGCTATGATTGCCAAACGGACTCCAAATAAGAAGCCAGATGTTTTTTTAGTGTTTCGAGTCTTACAGTTTAGGAACTTGTGCGACTTGCGATGGTGGTGATGGGGGGCAGCAACAGCTTGTGTCGATGACCACTCTATCGGCCTAAATATCATCAGAATCGTCGTGACTATCTTGAGAATCATAAACATCACCTGTATCGAATCGTCATCATCATCACCATCATCATCACCATCGCCAATATCAACCGGACAACCCTCAGCATCATCAGCATCATCATCATCATCCTCACCAATCGCAGTCACCATTGGGAGTTGCAACATGTTCATCCGCACGCGCGGCATCGGAGGTGGAAAGTGGAAAGTAAGTAAACGTTTCAGGCCAAGATCTCGCGCAAGCCAATCAAATCACAGCGAAAATGAGACACAGCCTTAGGCCTTGTTGACCCCTCCGCCACGCCCTAGCCCGTCCGGTTGTGCCTGATCCGCGCTGAGCCGTGCCTGCTTTCAACATTCTACCCGAGAATGTATACTTTTTTTCAGCAAGTATCCGTTACGAAGGATACCAGGCTACTCACAACAATGAACTTCATTGGCGAGTATTGGCGGTGCTTGGGTCAGAGCTTGACCGGCTACTCGGGTACGGTTGGTGATTAGGGCATCAGGGCATCAGTATAGTCAGTATCGTTTTTGTGGGTCGAAAGGGGAGTTTCCGACAATTAGGGGTACCTTATTTTGGGGTCCTTATAATAAGGATCCTACTATTTAGGGTACTATATTCGGAAACTCCCAAATCCTGTAGAATCCCAGAGCTCTCAACCCCTATTTAGGGTTCTATGTTAGGGCCCCCTATTTTCGGAAACTCCCAGATGTACGTTTGAGCTTCGAGTTACCAGGCCGAGGCTTTCCCTGCTTTAGGGTCTTAGGGTTTAGGGCCAGTTTAGGGCTTTAGGGTTTAAGGCTTTAGGGTTTTAGGGTTTAGAGTTACTTTCAGGGCTTTAGGGCTTTAGGGTTTAGGGCTTTAGGGTTTTAGGGTTCAGGGCTGTAGGGCTTTAGGGTTTAGGGCTTTAGGGCTTTAGGGTTTGTTGTGAGCATTCCGCCGCATCCACTTAAGTTTGAGTTTCGAGATGTTTTGAGTTTAGATGGGTTTAGTCTAGTCTTTTCGGACCTAGACGAGAACACATCACAACACCAGGGCTCGGCCCTCGGCTAGGGTTTAGGGTTTAGGGTTTAGGAACATTGGGTCGTTCAAAAAGCCCGGTTTTGGGTGCCAAGTGCATCCGCTAGTGAGTCAGGCATGGTGATTAACCGCAAACAACGCCCTACTGCACTATTCCAAGAATCCAAACCTCAAGAGTCCCAGATAAACCAAAAAATAGGTCTTCTAACCCCCTGCCAAGCTTAATTAACATTCTGCAACGGGCTCTGTAAGTCTCAACACACCCTCTATGATATGCTAGGCAACTCGGCTTACTGATCATCGCAATATCGGCATGTGCCGGTGGCGGAGCAAACTCCTCTTGGTTTGCCTTGGTTGAGGGTCTAGCGTTTAGGAAAGTTTTGCCTCCCGCCTTGTAAGGACTAACCTATGTAGGATTTAGGCTTAAGGGGTTTCAGTCCAAAATTCAGTATATGTGGTTCCAAGATCAAGAATCCGTATTATATGTCAGGGCATAGTTTCAGGCACATTGATTACGGGACATTGGAGTCTGTGGACTTAGGGGTGCTATGGTCCCCTGCCACCTTCCCAGACCTTCAAGACCTCCCCAACGAAGGAATGTTCCCCAAAGTCAAGCTGCCAATGTAGGGGCCTTGATAATTAGACTCGGGTCTTGAGGTATGTTATGCTATGGAACCCTAGGAATACTAGAGGGGAGAACTCATAACCTTTAACAGGGTCACTTGAGTCCACATCTGATGTTTGTGAGTCACTGGGTTGATGGTTGAGGCGGACATTGGGATACGACTATACTACTAATTTTTGAGATAGATCACTTTTGACATGAAATATGACTATCTCTTAGTAGAATTCTGATGATAAGGCTTGTTATCATATCTCATCGATCAACTAGATTGTTGCCAATATTATATTAAATTAAGTCCCCTATAGTATTATGGCCCCAGCCAGAAGGCGCATCGCACCGGCCTCCCGACAAGTTCTGTGTGAGTCCTAAACTTAAACACTAAACCGACTAAACCCTACACACTGAACCCTACACTCCAGGACTCTACAAGTCCTAAACACTTAACCCTGATGAGTAGTTCAAGCCCCCACCCTGCACTCTAGGGCTCTTGAACACTCAACCCTGATGAGTAGTTCAAGCCCCTACGTGCCTGCACATCGACTTTGAGCAAGTGTCGAATGAGATCCTCACGTTGCCACGCAGATTTAGGGCTTCACGGGTTTATGGCATAGTGACCCAAACTAGAAAGGCCCCTACATGTAGGTTGCTGTTCAGGGTTTCTTTGCTTGATGCACTTGTTGAAGCGGCATGGACAAGAATTCGGGTCCTTCTTGCCATGATGGGTTCTTGCACACAGGGCTACAGTTTGGAGGGCATGACTTTACATCAACACGCGCTTGTAACCTGATTGATGGCCAAACAATTGGTTGCATTTCCAAACCCCAAGCCCAATATAGAAGCTGAAATAAATGCCAAAGCTATTCCTTAGGGTTCCTTCTTCGGACTATAGTATAATGTACTCCAACTGCGTTTTCTAGTTGGCAAGGACCCTACTATATTGCTAGGAACCGCAAATGAAGCATGACGCGGGCTATGACTGCGATGCCTCGCAGCCTCGACGTCGAGAACCTGGGCAGCCTTTTTCACTAAAGCAAGCCCACTCGCTCACAGTAAATTGCACCGGTCATCCCAACGCTCTCGTCACCATCTTCGCCACCACCATCTCCATCACCGTAACCATCATCATCATGCCGCATGAACATATTTGCATTTTGGCCACGGTCATCAGCACACGCAGGGTCATGGGTGGTCACGTTAGTGATAACGACACTAATCAATACTGCATCTCCCCCGCCCCCCCCCCCCACCTTCCAAAATCCTTCAACTAAGAAATACACGCTTAGTATATCAATCAGATTCGGGATCCAACTATAATTTAAGGTAGGTTCCTATCCTACATCAAGGGATTTCGGAAGGTCCGGGCCCTGCCCCCCCAGGTCCTTCGCTGTGTCGGACACGGAATCCCAGAACCTAGGAATCCCCCAGAGGCTTCAGTGTCCTTTAAGGAACCTTTAAAGGAACCCCTATAGAATCCTTCGAGGGACCCCCACAGAACCCCTAAAGGAACACTTATCGAACGCTTAAAGGAACCCTCAAAGAACCATGAGTAGCATCAGGGGTTTAGGGTTTGAGGGTTTGGAGGGCTGTCTCGATCGCGGTGAGGTAAGACTGCAGCGTTTATCTTCGCCCGATATGCAGCTACAGAGAACTGCAAGTAACCAGCCTCAAGAATGCGGCGACACCTTTTAATATAGGGGCTTTAATAATTAGAATAGGGTTTGGGGATATACTACACGACAATTATAAGGAACCCTCAAAACAGCATTGGTACGATTCAATTATTGAGGCCCCTATAGTATCTGGGCTTTTAAGTAACCAGGGAGAAAAAAGTATAAAGTATGGTACTCCAAAGCCCAGGTATTGGGATTCTCGTTCACGGTTTGCTTGGAGTTGAGCGCTCTGGGAGTTTCGGCTCAAGCGTTCGGGGCTTGGGTTCAAGGCTCTTCGAGGTTGAGGGAGCTTTCCCTAAGGGTCCATGTGCCCATATAGTATATACTTTGGCGTTAAAGTAGTCCCTATATAGGTACTTTGGGACTACGAGTATATGCTATTTGGGTACATAGACCCTTTTAGGGCCTAGGGTTTCAAGCCATAGGAGAACCAGAACCCGAAACTATCAACTATCAGGGGCCTAGCCGATGACTACTGATGTCAGAAACAGGCCCCCCTGCCAATCAAGAGCTCCGAACCCCCTTTTCAACCCCACCAGAACTGCCTCCACGTCCATCTGCCAAGACTGGCAGCAAACTATTGAACCCAGCATGGCTCAGTGACTTCCTTGTTGGCTGGATTCTTGAATCTAGCCAAGTGACATCAAACAAAGCAAGCCATCTAAGCTGCTTACCCTGAGCCCCGATCCACGCATCCCGCGCGGAACAGACTTCAATGCCTCCTACAAGCCCAGAATCCTTGTAAACCTCTCTCGAACCCTAATCTCTGCATCTCTGCTGATCCCTGTAGCCTTATTAAAGCCTGCTCTGTTAAGGCCCTTCTTAACCTAAACCCCCACCTGCCGCAAACCCCCTTTAACTCTCATGTAGTAGGCCCTGAAGGTATCATAAATCTAAGCCCCAGCTGCGCTCCGGAGAGAGGGTAATACTCTGCCTTCATTCTCGCAAGCTGTTGCTTCGCACCTCGATCACTGAAGTCTTTGGCGTGGGTTGCGGTTTGGGGCTCCCACTTAAAGACTTCGCTTTGCAGTTCCAAAGTAAGGTTCTAGAAGGGTTCTATGGGTGCTGTCAATGCAGTCAACTACATGTCCTGTCGCCGGTCTGTCGCCGAAAGGAGATGTCAAAGCTGGATAATTCGGAATGCCAAGGAGTGATATTGGTATTTGTTCAGGCTTCTGTACTACCTGTAACGCGCAAAAAAAGGAGGGCGATGAAAGATTCCAGGATATTCCAGGAGCCATTTACACAGGGGAAGCAGCAACCCACCACCATACCGCTTGGGCGTAGAGTCGATCGTTGGACGGCCACCGCGACGATAGTAGTAGACAACAGTTCGGTAGTCGCAGTTCAGCGTTCCACGGTTTCTTCACACAAATTAAGCTGGTTGTAGTCTAGCCCACAAAGGCTCGCAAATTGCTGCAGTATAAGTCTCTGTTTTGACCTGATGCACTTTACCGGGTTTGCGCCCTGTTGCGGAAGGTCCTTCCTGTTTGCAGAACGCACGTCGTCGATGTACGTATGAGGTTAGGGTCTCATCTGGCTCTCCTGATCGGCGAGCTTCGGACACACTTGGACCTTTGGGGTTAAGTTTAGGTTTCAGGGGTCTAGGGCCACCCTAAATCCTAAACCCTAGGGGCCCAGGGTTTTTAGGGCGCAAAGGGTCAGCGGGCACGCTATACACCCTGAGCCTCAAAGCAAACTCCCCAACCTCAGCCCCGAATCCATCTATGTCTTCATATTATGATTTAAGCTATATTCCATAATTAAGGGGTATTGGGCTCTCTGGGCATCTGATAGATCCAGAGTCGTTAACTTGACAAGCATCGGCCAAACGACAGAAGCCGAGACACAATCCAGAAAAGACGAAACCTGCAAAACTCTTAACCTGAGATACTGAAGCCTTTGTAAAACTCTAAACCCTGAGCTCCCCGAACCCCTCTGCCGAAAACACAGGTCTTGCTAAGGGTTCGGAACAATCAGTAAAAGGAGTATAATGGTGGCATGCAGTAACCAAACATCAGCCTTCTTGGGGAAATAGTAACTTAGACCATAGAACCAAGCCCCTTAGCAAACAACGACCCAGAAAAAAACATGACAAAGCACAACCGCAACACTGAGCTGTCAACTTCCCCAGAAGGGTGGTTTACCCGACAAAGCTATGTAGGCGACCTCGATGTCTCAGGGCTTCAAGAAGGGGTTCGAATCTTTAGAAGCTTTGGATTTCCTTAATGCTTTAGGGGCTTAATATAGGGGCCTTAATAATTACCTACACTATTTGGGGTTCCTTATTATGGTTATAGTATAATGGGCCCCAAACCCTATTCTAATTCTCAAGGCCCCTTTCTACTAAATCTGTATAATAGCCCTTAAAGTAGCCCTTGTAGACCCCTTTTAAAGGAACCCTATTCTAATCATTAAAAGGGCTTAAGGGCTTAAACGTTCCTCGGCTTCGACTTTCACTCTCGCACTCGGCAGGCATGGCCTCGGTTTAGGGGCTTGAGGGCTTGAGGTTTGAAGGGCGCGGAGGAGGCTGAGGGGTCTGAAGCGCTTCAGGGTGTATAGGGGTTTACATGCAGACAGGCACGTCGTCGAGACGCTGCGAGCAGAAATGGTGATAGGCTGTGAGAAGTAGCACATAGCATTCACTTGTAGTCTCTATACAGTTCTTGCAAAATGTGCTCGAACAACCTGATTTTGGGCCCCATTATACTACAGATACAGTAAGGGACCCTCAAAATAGTATAGGTAATTATTAAAGCCCCTATATTGTTGAGCTGCAGACAGTTCGCCGACTCTCAATGGCTGGCATCAGATCTAAAACAGAAGCCGCACCCTAACACATGGACAAGGTCGAGCTCAGGGCGTTTAAGGGTTTAGGGTTTAGGATGGTTTAGGGGGCGTTTTAGGGCTGAGGGTTTAAAAGCAAAAGGGTTCAGGGTCTAAAGAAACCCAAAGCCTCCCAATCCGAGACCCAGAACCGTACGTCATGACAACACCGCAAACGCCCCCTTTTTGCTGGAACCCTCAAGCATACTTTCCGGCTCTGCTTGAAGCTGCAAGTCAAGGTCTCGCCCTCACCCCACTCCAAGCGCGGCTTCTCTCCATCTCACCCTAAACCCCAAACTCTTTTTTGCCACACCCTAAACTGTTCTAAAGCCTAAACTCTCCTAAACTCTACACTTTAAACCATAACCCGAAGACCCAAGACGGTGAGCGAGAGGCGATGCCAAGACTCCAGAGGTCGCACGCCTTACCCGGCAGGGAAGCTTTCACACGTCCAGGCATTTCTTTGTTTCTTGGAGGGCGTAGGGTTTAGCATCGTTTAGGGCTTTATGTTCAGGGCTTAGGGGCTTTACGCTATACGCCGATACTCCATTCTGGATTCTGGATACTAGACTAGACCAGACTAGACTGCACTGTGTTATGCCACACTATACTATACGACACTTCGCTACGCTGCACTACACGAATTTCACTGCAGTAGACTAGACTAGGCTACGCTAGACTAAGCCGTGCTACACCTTTCTGAGCTTTCACTCATAGTTAATTAAGCTTCGAGGATGAGTCCCCAAAACCACTCTTCAAAGATATGTATCGCAAGATTGCACAGTTTATCTTTTGGGGCCGGTTTTCGACACCCCAAACCCTAGGTGATGTGAATGCGAAGGCCCTCGGAACCCGGAACACGTGAACATGTATTTTCTCTCAAACATACATGTAAGCAGAAACCAGCACATGATTAGGCACATTATATATAATGTAGATGTATAATGACACAGGTTTCCTTGTCCTTGTATGTATTACTAAGTTACCTTGTATTCTGTTTTGTTGTAGTATAGTCTAGTATAGTATAGTACAGTATATCGTATTCTATATCTGTGTGTATATACATACTGTTTGTGTTATATATTATATGCTCTACATATAGGCCTTGGCCACCATGTGAATCAGCAGAACCCGCCCCTCTGGGCCCTGCCGACCAAACACTACCCCTCCCGTACAGTACATACCCCGGGGGCCCAAATTATTCATGTTGTTTAGGGTTTAGGGTCTAGTGAGTCTAGTAGGGATGAAGTAGCGACCAAATTGGTACCAAAACCCTTAACTTGCGGTCAGGCACACAAGTGTAGCCGTCGTCTTCGTCCTCGGGATCTAGGACCTGGCTCAAAGCGGCAGCTAACACTACGAGTGGTGCTGTAGCTAGTAGAAGGTATGCATGCTGAATCCCCAAAACCCTGACAAAACCCTGAAACTGCCCAAAACACCCTAATTTCAAAAACGATGAAGCCCTGCACATGCGACTCGGCACCTGGCCTGTCGGGCTTCCAGGTTAGGCTTCGGACGCAACACATTGCAGTATCCTTCGAGCGTTCCTTCAAGGCTTGCCGCCGTAAGGGTGCTTACAAACTAATCCCAAGCCATCCAGAATACACTGAAATACTCAAACCAACAGGACAAAAGCAATGCCCCAAACACCGAAAACCGCCAACTCACAGGGGGCCCGGCCATCCCTTAAAGAAGCAAGCCCCAAGCCCTACTTCCAACATCCCAAACCTCAAAACTCCGAACCCCACGAGCCTTCGGCCCTAAACCATACCCTACTTGTCGGGTATCATGGGGAACCAAAGGTTAACCTTTTTCATAATATAAGGATTATATAGGGATTATACTACCCCAAAAGGTTAAATTAAGGTTACCTACTCTACTACTAGGATACGAGACTATCACTATGATCTAGGGTGATGTGCCCTACCTGCAGGCTCATATCCTACCCCTTGTTTAGGGCATCTACTTTTCTATATAGCAGATCCTAACCATAAAACTAGGTATCCTAAAGAAGGGGTAGGGTATGAGCCTCTAGGTAGTGCACTATATTCTTATATCAGGGCCAGCCTCAGGTGCGGAGTAGGTGGAGGTGCCGACATTGGACTTCATCCTTCCCTGCTCAAAGCTGCCGGCAAGCCCCCAGTCAATGACCTCTTTCAGGGTTTTGCTTGGGGGTCGTGTTCATCATGTGTTAGGGGTTTGAATTTTGAGGATTGGGTTGCACTTTACGTAGGCGTCAGGGCTTCGGCGCTGTGGAGCTATGGAATCGGGACAAGTGGGGTAGAGGGGCTTTCGGGATTGAGGGGGTTGGTTGCTTGAGCCTAGAATTGGCGTACCTCTACCACCCTCGAAACCATGAGCTAACCCTATTTCTGGTGATGCTTCAACATCCTACTTGCTGAAGCTCGTGGATCGTGAAGACCGTTGGTCAGATCTTTGGGGGCTCAGAGAGGTCTCAGCTTCCTGAATAAAATCCTCAAGGTCTAAGGTCCAAAGCTAAGAGCCCTTAAATTAAAGCCTAAGGCCCCGAGCGAAGCCGTAAAGTCCAAATCTTATAGGACCCTGGGACACATGAAACTCCCTCCTGCATTCAGGAAAGCGGGTTAAGCTCATCCTTGGAAACAGGTCATGAAGCTTTCGTCTCTGAGCAAGGAGGGTCCGAGTGTCCTCTACACTTAGGTATGTATTGTAGATATAGGAATCCCCAACCCCCAAAAACCTGAACACGAAAACCCCAAACCCAAGCAACCTGCACCCGAAACCCCATTCCCAGAACCCTAAAACCCAAAACCAGAACCCACTCCAAAGCCTAAACCCTAAACCCGCAAAACCGTAAACCCCAAACCCCCCAAACCTTCTCAACATCTCAAGAAATCCACGCATTGCAGACTCTCGTTTCCTCTCTGGCGGCCTTGACGTGCGTACTGCTTGGAGAGTTCTCGCAGAAGCAGATGTTCTCCAACTTGAGGTCCTCGCCGTTTTCTGGTGAATCCGTTGGGCAACTGCAACTTACGAGTAAAATCTCCTCCCCGAAACCTACCGCTGCTGGCAGAGCCGAGGCATCAGCGGGGCTATCAGAGTTGAGGAATTGTGGGCCCAAAACCGATAGAAAGGGAATCCATGAGACTCCAATGGGTGCAACCTGGACTGTAGGACATCGGTCACTGTGGGCTCTGCCATTGTGTAAAAACAAACTTACAGACAGCGAGGGTCCGTTGCTGACTAGTGCGCATCATGAGACCGGTTCCCCCTTTATAGGTACTTCCTAGGGCCGAGGTATATACTATTTGGGTAGAATTCCCGTCGGGGTTGCGCTTCTACTAGTGGGTACGAGACTCTCTGACGCACGTTTCATGCGAACACGAGGGTTTGAGACTTCGTGGTGATGAAAGGTCAGTCAGCTCGACTGAAGCCTGTAGGATGTCAAACCAGGAGGGAACCCGAAGAACCCTAGTTAGCTGGGCCTGTTGAATCGAAAGAAAACACCCACGTCCCCAAACCCTGTGAAGCCCAAACCGTCAAAACCTGACGAAGGACAGGCCCAGAAAAGATACCCAACTCCGTCCTTAGTTTCGCAAGGTTACCACTTTAGTCCAAAGCCTCCGTGCTCTTTCAACTCCCTTTCAAAGACTGTGCGAAACTCACCCGTGCAGTACTCTTACGCCTCCACATCCTTTGAACGCCCTCAACCTGCCATGCATCCTAGTTAGCACTTTTGCCCGTCGCTCCGTGGAATGTGTAGATGTAGGCAGGTCACACCTTTGTGGACAGTGCAGTTCTGCAGGCTGTGCCACGCAGTTCAAGTATGTGGGGGTGGGGCATTTCTGCCACACATAAAACCTTTTGCTGTCGCACGTCAGCTTGCCGGCAAAATCCATCCGGCAGCGGCATCCCTGGTCGTTCTTGCACTGCTTTCCGCCTCGGTAGTCTTTCGTACCCACATCATCGCAGTAGTACCAGTTCTCCGGTGCTAACTCGCAGGCATCACATTCTATGTAACGGTAATAACAGCCATCCCAGAAATATCGGCCATGTTGGGTCCACGAATATCTTGTAGGTCTCGATCCTTCTGGGCACGTCGGGTGCAGCGTCTCATCGGGCAACCCGAATGCTGGCACATGTTTGACATCGAAGCGCGCCCCGCCCACTGCGAGCACAAACATGAACCACAGACTGCCCTTCAGCAACACCATAGGCACGGAGGGCTTTGACAAACTGTTCTGGACCTTACTTGATATAATACGGCTGCGGATGCTCGAGCCGTAGCTTAGGATGTGGGATTTTGGGTCTCGAACTCACCTGGAAAAGTCCACAGGGGGAAGAGCCCCGAGTGCCAAATTGGGGTTAGAGAGTTATGCTTTTCTCGGCCTCAGATGGGGGTTTCTGAAAATAGGGGACCCTAGTATAGTACCCTAAATAGTAGGATCCTTAAAATGAAGGACCCTCAAAATAAGGCACCCACTAATTTTCGGAGAAGCTCCCAGATGCTTAGGGGCTCTGAGGTCTTTAGCCTTGGAGGTGAGGGCTTGATAACGGTTTAGGGTTTAGGGTTTAGGATAACGGAGGAGCAGAGGTTTTATACGGTCCAGGTAGCTCCAAAACCTGGTCGCCCTAAGCCCTCATTTCCCTCAAAAGGTAACCTGGGCTTTTAAGTAACCAGGGAGAAAAAAGTATAAACTTTTATTTCATAATGGTTCCTTTAAGAAAAAAGTATTAAAGTATGGTACTCCAAAGCCCAGTAACTATAGGTACCTTTCCGGAACCCTACCCAACAGTAGAGGGTCCAGGTGACCCCTAAACATGCGACAGGAAGACTGCAGAGGCCCCGGCGCGGTGCGCGATGCCCTTGGAGTGGGCGTACTTTAGTGCGCTGGTGACCTGCAGGGGGGTAGCATGTACCATATATGTATACATATACGTGTTTATAGCAAAACAAAAAGCAAACGGCCCTGGTTGTTCATTAGGCTTTTGCTTGTTTAGCAGGCTTCTCCATCCGCTCAGTCAAGGTTGGTTGCAGCCCACTTCAGACTTCAGGGTTTAACGTTCAGGGTGCTGCCTTGCAACACCCATACATCGAGTCCTACAAGAACAAAGTGTGAAGCCGCATAAACCTCAGAATGGATCTGCTACAGGAGGGGCGCTACGGCTATTGACGAGTCCTCATGGGTTCTACGAATCTCCATGGAAAGGAAGGGTCGGAAGCAACAGTTACGTAGCAGTTGTTTCGGAGACCAGGGTGTAGAGGGTTTCGGGTTCGCAGCTATCGATTTCCATGGTCTGCGCCGGGTCGTTCACCACAGAATTGCTGTTGCCTCCTACTCATCCTACTCCGTAAGGACGGCACCACGGATTTGGGATTCAGGGCTTTCAGCCTCATGGAACTAGAAATTACTATCAACGACCCCTTTCAGAGTTTAGGGTTTTGGATTGAGACTCCAAATAGCCCAAAGTGGGAATTCTTATACTTGGGATCTCAGGGAACAAGTTTGGGAATGACCATCGCCTGCTTGATGATGGGGGCCACCACGGTCTCTGGAAGCGGACCATGATTCGAAAACCTGCCATTGAGATCGGATGTGGGTCTGGGTGCCGGCTTTGTGGTTGGGGCTGGGAGAAAGCTCAGAGCCAATTCCCCCGTCTGTCAGAGCCGACTTTCTCAAATGTTCACGGTCTTGGGCAGCGCGCACCGTAGCGTTTTGCGCCTTTGTCTTTGCTGTTCTACGTTGTAGTTTCCCCCTTTGCTTTAGTGTATGCGCTCGCGGTGGAGGCAGTTTTTCTTAATCGACCGTATGCACTTATGGTACCTGTGCAAGGGCAACAAATGTTACAAATGTGAGGGCAAAACTAAACCAAACGAAATCTAGACCGGGTTCCATCACCGCAGCTTGACGAAGCCCTCGTAAGGGGCCAATGCAGGATTCGGATGCACATTCTGGCTGGGTGGAGGGATGGAGGATTTCGAGTAGTCCGGGTTCAGCGGTTTCGGGTTAAGGGGGTTTTTCTGATCTCCTTTACGGAAGGGGAGGGCGTATTAACTATTATCTGGGTGTGTTAATCAAGGTGCAAATCGTTCTTGCTGCCACCGGAAGCAGGGCAGACCGAACCGAATCTTGAACCTAGAAATCCTCTTCTCTGCGATCTCTAGAAGAAGATCGAAAGAAAATTGCTTTTTTTGCTAATGCTTCGTTTTGTATGCTGCCCTCAACAGCAGTGGTAGCTTTCCGAAGACTGTAATCCTGCAGGTATGTACAAACAGTTAGATGAACATGTGAAGCAAACCAAGAAATAAAACAAGGCTAAACACATGTCATGTTTGATTCCGGGTCGGCCGCCCCGCCCCTCCCGGCCCAGCAGGCTGATTGAACTTTCCTCCCCCCCGTGGTGTGGTTGTGGGGGCTAGGGCTTCGGGAAAGGATGTCTAAATGTAGGGTTTGTGGTTGAGGCTTGGTTGATCCTGCGCTGGCTTCTGCTCCTACTCCTGCTTTGTCTCTTGCTCTTGTTCCTGCCGTTGCTCCTGCTCCGGTTCTTATTGTTGTTCCTGCTCTTGCTGTTGCTCCTGCTTTTGCTCTTGCTCCTACTCCTGCTCTTGCTGTTACTCTTGCTCCTCGAACTCATGCTCTTGTTTTAAAGGCGTGGATAGCCAGAGCAGCAGCAAGAGCAAGATCCCACAATAGGAGAAGCATGAACGTGGATACAACAAGTCTTGACATTTTCCGCCCTGCTCTCTGTAGACACTCTGTTTCTCAAAAGACCAGTCAACTAGTTGTTCTGGAATCCCCTCGCAATGTGATGGGTTGGATGTGTTCAGCCATCAGTTGCAGGTACTGTGACAAACGGAAACAGGAACCAGCCACACAAAGACGCAAGCCTAAAGAGCCTGCAAGCCTTGGGAACCCATGTCTCCTCAACGAAAATAGGGGACCCTAATATAGTAACCCATAGTAGGATCCTTATTTTAAGGACCCCAAAACAAGGTACCCCTCAACTTCGTCCTCTCCCTGCCCTGCCAGGGCCGAACAGAACCGAACAAGCTACAACCTCCTCCAGGCAGATAAACTCTACACCCTCTTCCTAACGGTCGTTGCGAAAAAAGTCCTGGCGCAACAGAAGATACCTCTTTAGGGCTTTTAGGGTTTAGGTTCATAGGCTCTACATCTGTAATTCTTAGGTCTTAGGGACCGCGAGCCTGTCAAAGAGGTCCCCGCCCTCACAGAATTCGATCACGAAGTACATCACGCGCCCCTGCACATTAATCACTCTGCAAAACAAATGTACATATACTCATGTATACACATAAGATATCTAATTATGTGCGTGTGTAGGTGTGTGTGTATATTGTAGACAAGTACAGATATACATACATATAGACATACATACATACACACTTAGATTACATTACAGTACATTGCATTACATTCCCAGGCATCACATTACATTACATTAAACGGTCCATCTATTTGTCTGTTTGTTTTTATGTCGTTATTAGTATGGTATGATTGTAGAATTGGATACATTTGTGCTAGGTCCTTGGTTTCCTCCACGTATTTTGATTCCTAGCATCTTCAATACGGCCAGGTCTGTAATACATAAGACACGGTTTCAGGACAGGTTTAGGTTTCTGTGAGACTGGGGTTGCGCAAGACAGGCTTTCGTGTTGGACAGGGCCTTTGCTAGAGAGGGGCTTCTGTTAGACATGGGTTTCTGGTAGACCCGGGGTTGAAGCTTTCCGTTCCTCGGATTGCTTTGGCGTGGTGTGCAAACACAGAAATGTGGTGCAAAAACCCAGTAGGGGTATGTAAACGTACTGCGGATACATACATATATATATATATACGCACACACACACAGAAATAGAGGTGTGTGTGTATGTACATATACAGATATTTGTATATACACAGATATATATATATATATATACATATACACACATATTAAATACACGTAACAAATAAGCATAAACAAACACATTAATATGCATACATATACATATACATGTACATGTACATATACATAAGAGAGAGAGAGAGAGATGTATGTATGTATATATGTATATATATATATATATTGAAAACAGTTTTTTTATTTATTTAATTAATTATATCTCCGCACAATGCTTTGTGCACTAGGCAGGTAGGTAGGTAGGTAGGTAGGAGGAGTTAGGTAGGTGGGTAGGTAGGTAGGTAGGCAATAGGTAGGATGTAAACAATTGGATAGATAGATCGTCAGATCGATAGACCTAGAGCGAGGCAGACAGATAGACAGATAGACAGAGAGACCGACAAACAGACAGGCAAACAGACAAACCGACCGACAGACAAACAAACACACAGAAGTCCATACATACCGATATGTGTGTATGTCTGAGTTAAACCTGAAAAGGAACTGCACTCCTGAAGCTGGAACATGACCCCTAAGACCCTAAGATGCTCCATAAACAAGAATCATACATCTGACGGTCTGCGCGGACAAAAGACTATTGGCAAGACTATTGGGGATAGATTTACTATAAAATTGGACACGTGATGCGAGACAGACATTGGATCCAAGAGATGGCGATTCATTATTGTGTCCTGAAAGCAGCTATCTTTTCGAATTTGCGCATTGACAAGGCTACCACGGGCAATGGCCCGCATGAACAACCAAGTCGCAGCAAAGCAAGCACTATTGGAACCTGGTCTCGGCGCTATACGCAACTCTAACTTATCACGGCATTGATACTGCGGCAGGTTGCGCGGTAGGCATGTGAAGGACTCATTCAGTTGTTCGTGAGTCGCTTCTTCATCCAACAGGGCTCAGTCGGGCTCCGTCTGTTTTGCATGGTTTAAAGTTGCAGGGCTCGAGATATAAAGTGCTTAGAGTGTGCTATCTGCACCTAAACTTTGCAGCCTGCAGGTCTTAATTAGGAGAAACTCCGCAGCAAAACTCCCGACTGTTGAAGCCTTCGAGTCAATCCACCACAGTGTAAGCTGACCCAACCAGTTTGCCCAAAAGCCATTCGTACAAGTCGTCGGTGGAACCGCATGCGAGAGCGCGAGGGGCACGAGTATACTTGTATAGGCTGCAAACAGGACCAACCTGACTCAAAAGCCTTAATGCGAACCCCGAAGACAAGCCCCGCAAACCCTAAACCCCAGTCACAACAAAACAGGCTATTCCAAAAACCGAGGAATTAGATCAAAACTCAGAAGTTCCGAACCCCAAATCCCGACTCCTTCTGGCTCTCAACGCTTCAAGGCCCCCAACCCAAAACGCTAGCCTGATCATAGGTCTCGAAGAGGCGGCAGATGTTGGGATGATCCAGGAGCTTCATGATGGTCACCTGTTTTGAAGGCTCCTTTCTCTGTGTGCGTTTAGAGTCCAGGGTTCAACGGTTTAGCGTTGAGGGTTTAGGGGCTTTTTGGATCGTTATTGTAGAAATGTCCAGGTCTTCCGAGACTTGGGACAGGAAGGAATGGGAGCACCAGGTCGGTTCTGGGAGGGGTTTAAGAGCGGAGCACGTCTCACTGCGGGCTTTAAGTTACAAGCTCAAGATTTTCCTGGCTAGGGTCTGCTGGCACAGGAGTCAGATCTACCACACGGTCTATCAGCAACACAGTGAAAGCATTCTTGCGCGGCACCATCGGCATCAGATTCCCGATGGTCTTGTTGGAACTGTCGCTGGCCCGGCCTCACGTTATCGTGTCTGGAGTGTCAGGAAAATAAAGAATACTGAGTTTCTATTGACGAACCCCTACATGCTGAACCCTGACTAAACCCTACACCCTGCATCCAAGAGCAAGGCGATGCCAGGCACCAAACGGAGGTAGCTTTCTCGATTGCTAAGTGTTGCCAGCCAAGAGGAGTGTCCCAAACATATTGAGCACATTGTGGGCAAAGAAGTTGAGGGCTCGCTCGATTGGTCTCCGCGGTACGACCCCAAAGCTTCCAAAACAAACTACAACGCAGAAGAGCATTACAGAACGTAAAGGCTAGAGGCAACACCGATTAAACCTTGAAGTAACATATGAATGCAGAAACAGAAGAAAACACTAAACAGAACCTTAAGCCCTAAAGCAAGCAAGCGCCTGGGTGGGAATTGCCAACATTTCAGAACTTCAGAAAACCCTAAACCCCCAACTAATACCCAATCTAACAGCCTTTTTCAATTTTCGATTTGCCCTCCACGTGCTTCGTTTGGGTGCCTCTGCAACCAGACCTGCTCTGGGTTCCCAGAATTTTGCGATCGAGTCTGCTGGTTTGATTGGCTCTTACGGTTTAGCCTCGTGGAGCAATGGGACTCGCGATTACAAAACAATCAACCCATACCTCAGAACCGGCTGTTAGAAGGAAGCTGAAAGCCTGCAAAGCCAGTCACCATCGCAAAGCAGTAACCCCTAACCCTAAACCCTAAACCCTAACACTTACCCCAAGTATCCGGCCCTCAACCCTCACACACAGCAAAATCAACGTCATCCCTGAACTCCAAAACCCTGAACCTAGCCAAAAGGAAACCAATCAAGCCAAACTCTAGATACCGAGCCGCACGAGTGCCCCAAGACAACCCTAAACAAATGCGTTGAAGGCCCTGCACAACGCATGTAGAAGCCGTCAAAGTCCTGCAGAGCCCAAAAAAGCACTCTACGAACCTCTAAATACCTGAAAAGCAGCCTCCTTCTTGAAGGCAGAATCTCGCTCTTCATCGATTTTGACCACCTACAGTCTGAGTCTTGCCGGATATGACGTCACTAGTTTTTGCTTTCTGGTTTAAGGATTGGGGTTGTAAGGGCTATGTTTCAGGGCTTAGCGATTTGGGGTGCGAGGGACTTAGGGGGTTTCAAGGCCTTTGAGTGTGGATACTGTAGGTGCCTAAATCATTACCAACACTATTTGCGGGGCTCCTTACTGTAACTATAGTTTTGTTTACTAATATCAGGGTGCTTGTAATTGAGGTGTGGATACAGGGCCCGAGTAGTGGACGCCGAGGGCTCCCGACAGTTTCAGGCTTCACCAAGAAGGGGTTAGGGTTTGGGGCTTAGCAGATGATACCAAAGTGTGTTATAGAGTGTCCTTGTAATTAACGAAAGTG
This sequence comes from Symbiodinium sp. clade A Y106, assembly GCA_003297005.1. NCBI lineage: Eukaryota > Dinophyceae > Suessiales > Symbiodiniaceae > Symbiodinium > Symbiodinium sp. clade A. The sequence goes on from BGNK01000932.1 coordinate 103,592, forward strand.
CGACATTTGTTTGTGAACAGGCTTGTGGAAGCTCGGTCGCAGTGTTTGCAAATTAGTCGACCGACACGTCCGGCGGCTCGGAAACCCAACTGGGGCTGCTGACGGGCATACTTACGGGGCTGGCAAGAGCTGGATCAGATCCCAATGCCGTCCATACAATGGCGGATCGAATCATCTCATCGACCCCGCAAGCCTTATAAACGCCCTAAATCCCGTTTCCGAAAGGCTAAGCTCAACAAGCCGAAACGCAAATTTTTGTAGACGGCCATATACAACCCTTATAGAGTTCTTCTACTCTAAAGCTGTCAGTGCCAAAACCGTACAGACCCTTCAAACAACCCTCTGCTACATCCTCTACACAAAGCACCAAACCCCAAATCCCCGAACCCGAGTTACAAAAACCCAGAACCCCTACCCAAACCCTAAACTTACTAAACCTTCAACCCTAAACCCTGAAACCCTAAACCCTAAAACAACCTTCAGGAAGCCAGGTTGAGCGGCCTTCTTGATGGCCACCTGACGGTCCTTGAACATTCGGTCTTTTGCCAAGAACACCTGCAGTTGAGGTTTATGTTTGGGTCGACGCAGGGTTTAGGGTTTAGGGGTTTAGGGTTTAGGGTTTCGACACGCGCACTCACTCACGCAGGCACGGCATCCAGGTTTAGGGTTTAAGGGTTTGGGGTTTAGGGCTTAGGGATGTACGATGCAAGAGGAATTCACGAAGGACTGTGGCTTCCCTCCTTCGCTATATCCAGCAGACATGGGCTATTTCGGACACAGCTGAAACCATCCCACTCGCATAGAGCGGCCCCTGGGTCAAAACCACTCGATTGCTGTATGAGGCTGTATACGTGCGTGCTTGGTACCAGCTATCTGGGAGTTTCCGAAAATGGGGGACCCTGATATAGTACCCTAAATAGTAGGATCCTATTACAAGGACCCCAAAATAAGGTACCCCTAATTTTCGGAAACTCCCATAGGGAGCGGTTCGTTCGGCTTGAGGGGCTTACGAGATTACCGGCGTCCTGAGTCGGCTTGCATGGAGTGCACCAGTCTCCCCCCAAAATGCGCCAGTTTACACAATTTGTCTTAAGAACCTGTGAACCTTCGATGCGCGGTTGCTGGCACTAATGTTTCCCTTTCAGCCCTAACGCAAAGCCAGTCGTCCCAGCCTTTCCGTATCCTCCGATTCCAATCTCGCGCATGTCGATGTCATACCTTCACTAAAGCTCGGATACTTTTGTCTGATGCTTGAATATGCAGGAATCTTGGAGAAACGCCTCACCTCTGACATCTTCAGATATGTACATATTTCCGAGGTGGTCTACAATATAGAAGGATTCCTCCTTTGTGTGAAAACCAAGAAGGTAAGAAGCACCCATCGAGAAGCCAGTTTAATCCCACCGCAAGGCAAACAGGCAAACTTCCTTGAAGAAGCGGGGTTCCGTGGTGTCGTGGTTTTCAAGTGGTACGCCTACATACAATTAGGGCTTCTAGATGCTTCGTTACAGGACTACAAGAAGAGCTTCACAAAGTATCCTTAAGCTGTCGTTTCTAGTGGTTCATTGCACACTACCCTAAACCCTAAACCCACAACAGATCACAGCTTCTGAAGACTTACCGCCGTTGGACAGCTTAGATTGGCAGATCCTGAGCCTTTGCGGAGTCTCAAAGCAGAGAATCCTACACTCAACATACCCGAGCCTAAAACCTAATACCCCGACACTGTAAATATACAAACATTACATACTTTGGGGTCTAACGTCACAAATGGTAATTACTTCGGGCTGTCTAAATTTGGAGTCCTAGGGATACCCTGAACACATGGCCTTTTGGAGATTTCAGCATCCACGCGCTCGGACACCAGGGAGGCCGTGTCGAAGGAGACCCTGCCACAGCAAGGGGCTCTTAAATCAACATACGACCCGCCCGTTCCACTCGGAATCCGAAAAAGAAGCTAGCAGGAAGCGTGCCGACAACCCCAACAGACAGTGCCCTGTCCACAGACCCCGTTTCATCGTCATGCGAAGGAGACCTGAGTATGGGCGAAGCATGTAGTGAAGAGGAGACATGACGCCTGACCCTAAACCCTAAACCCCCAAACCCAAACCCTGAACTCCCAAAACCCCAAACCCTAAATCCCCCAAAAACCCAAACCTGAACCCCCAAAACCCCGAACCCTAAGCCCCCAGAAACCCCAAACCCAGAGTCACAAGAAGATGAGTAGAAACTGCAGCTCGCTCTATCTATGCCCCCCTTTGAACCATAATAAAAATAATATCTTCAAAAATCTCTTGGGTTTTATATAAACAAAAACAAAAAATAATTCCTAAGGAGACCATAGCTATAAGGCCGACTCGCCCGTTCCTTGTTGTAACTACAGTATAATGGGCCCCAAAAACCTATTCTAATTGTTAAGGCCCCTGTACTAGGGCTCCAGTGGCCTAAATTAGGAGTGGCTGGGTTCCATAGACCTACTGGATGATCAGGGACCTACTATTTAGGTCTCTGGAGCCCTCAGTGAGAGTACGTAAGCTGGATAGTGCCCATCTATTAATTCCCGGACACAGAGGGCCAGGCTTCAACCCAAGACCAGTCCAAACGATCCTAATCCCCTAAAGCCCTAAAGCCCCAAACTAAGGCGATCTCTCACAAGTGCGCAATATAACATATGTACGGTTTAGGGTTCGGGGTACGAAATCAGGCTTGCTCATAGTGGTCTTTGTGGTGCCATGTTTCAACTTGGAACCAAGGCGAACCCCTGTGAAATCTGCAGACTGCATGCGACTATGACTATAAGCATGTCTCAGTCTGTAACGACGGCATCGACAGGAAGGAGTTGATGGATCAGAGTTGCGACTGATTGAGTGCGCTTGACACTCTTTGTGTTGCTGCTTGCCAGGGTCACAACCAGGGTCTTGAATACCATTGCCACTATTATCGTCCCCCCCCCCCAAACCCCTAAACCCCTAAACCCTAAACCCCTAAACCCCTAAACCCTAAACCCTAAACCCCTAAACCCCTAAACCCTAAACCCCGATTCCCAATCCCTGATCCCAAAATCTCCCAGGCCCTCACCCCTGAACTTCATCGCNCCCCCCCCCCCCCCCCCAAAAAAAAAAGGCTACCCTAATAAAAGTGCCCTAAATAGCAGGATCCTTCGGGACCCCAAAATAAGATACCCCTACTACTAGGTTCCTGAGTGGCCCCATTATAATAAGGGTACCCTTTTTCCTACTATTCGGTTTTAATAAGGGGACCCTAGAATAACAAGGGCAAAAGGGTACTACTCAGGAACCTAGCGTTTCAGAAACTCCAAACCCTTGTAGAGCCCTTTAAAGGAACCCTTTTGGCACCCTTACTTTTCGGAAACTCCCAGAGAGGGAGCCTGGCCCCATCCTCATACTCTTCCAAGCCCCGACCGCGGCGGCGTTCGTTTAACGATTTCGTGGACCTCCGAAGGAGGGTTTAGGGTTTAGGGTTTTCCCTGCTACCTAGCAAGGACGAAGCCCGCATTGCAGGGTATCTCCGAAGGAGGGTTAGGGGTTTAGGGTTTAGGGGGATGGCGGGGAGAAGAGCCGCTACACCGGTACATGGTGGTTACTTGGAGGCTCATGGGTAGTTATAAGTAGGGTTATAAGTAGGGTAACTATACTTATAACCCATATTAGGGGACTTATAGCCCCATTTATAACTACCCATGAACCTCCAAGTAGCTATACAAGGAGATCTAGCCCCCCAAGCAAGGTAGCGATCGCCGCCTTACTCGAAAGGCACTTGTAGCCCTATACTTACCAGCTGGACATGAACCTATAATTAGGGCTCCAGCGGTTCGAATATTACTTGCTAGTCATCCCCAGGGGCTGGCGAAGAAATGAGACGGTATATGAACGACCGTAACAGGCACGCCGAACAGGCAAAGCTAGTTAGGTATCCTTGTGCTCCACGAGTATGGTAAACGGTTCACCGACAGTAATCCCGACAAGTTGCTGGTAGCTGCAATCACCGCCTGCAACCTAAACAACAGCTGAACAAAAACCTATGTGTGTGTGTGTGCATGTATGTGTGTGTATATACATAGATGTACACATGTGCCCCCCCAATACATACAGACACAAACGAGTGATTTCTTTGACTATGTGAACTATGCAATTATTCATCCTTCTCTCACAGCTACCACCTCAAAGCCCTGAGAGTCTGACTGGGCTCTTGTAGTGGTGCAAGGACTGGTAGAGGGCTCGTCCGACCTGCAGATAAGCCCTTAAAAGGCAGCATAGTGCTGCTCTCAGTCTTTGGGGTGTAGGGCCTGTTCTTGCGCCTTGGGGGCGGGCGAACTTGTTTAAGGTTGAGTCCTTCATTATACAACTATACTATAAAGCAAAGCCCTAAGGTTGAGGCTTTGGCTCTTCGGCGCCTAGGGTCGGGACTTTGGGGTTGAGGTTTAGGGTTCGATCGACTCGCACTCTTCGCGATGTGAGGGCTCAGAATGCCCGTTGGCTGGGCTGGCGCTGGCGGCTGCAAAAGAAGGATGCTCGGAATGAGAAGAAGCACGAAGCGCAATCCTGCATTCGACAAGAAACTGGAGCAGACCGCGAGATCTTCGAAAGGAAAGGAACCCAGGAGAGAAATGCGTCATATTCTCTCGGCATACTCGCAGGATCATTACGCTGTCATGAAGGCGTAGCTTCGGCCCAGGTGCCCTCAACCACTACATCCAGGGACTCAGGTTGCCCGGACTCCCCATCACAAAGACAAGGAGCCCAAGTCTTTGATTGAACCCGTGTACGGCTCGGCCCGGAGCATCAGACCACCCGTGACAGTCTAACATTCGATCTCAGCAGGAGAGGGCGCCCTAGGCTCGCAGACCAAGAGCAGCAGGTCGCAACTGTTGAACCCAGGGTCACGCAACGAGTGGCTTACTCGCAGGAGTTTGCATGCCCTGTGTGGCAGGCGCCACTCCGCCTTCTGGAATGAACATGTTAGGCCAATCCAGACTTAGAGCACGTCTCATGTACACACAGATCTCCACAAAAGGACACTTGGTGGACAGGGTGCTACCCAGCTTGCAGACTGCTTTTTTGCTAACAGGAACGCATACCTTCATGATTATCACGCATCCATTCATCCATGAATACATACATACATGCACCATGTTACATGCAGTGCATTGCACTGCGTTGCGTTACACTGCGTCACATTGCATTATCACAGAGCATTACCTTTGCACTACTTTACTAAACACATATACGCACTTACACATAAACAACTATACTCATGCACAAGTATGCATGTGTATATATATATATATATACATATTTCTTCATGTGCGTGTATGAGAACATGTATGAATGTACATACTTAAGCTTATATCCATGCCCCCAAACACGTATAGCATGGGTCTGTTCAGCCATGGCCAGGCCTGTAATTGGGCGGCACTTGCAAGGAGTTTACCCCTGCGCTGTCCAGGCCGGACGGCCTTGTTTCGCTGAGGGCTGAGGTGCGTACGGGGTTCATAGGTACTGTTTATGGTTTGTTTTTTTTGAGCTCCTTTGTGATGTCTGCCCTTGCTCATGAGCACTGTTTAAGGTTTAGGGTTTAGGGGTGCTTCGGTTCGGGATTTTACGCCAGCCCTCACCAAGCTTAGCAGTTTCCTGCAACAGTTCTGAAGGCTTACTGACTAGTGTAAGTCCTACACCAGGTCTACCGTCTTGGTCGGTCAGTGTGTGCGGTTTTGGATACGCGGGCTTCGGGGTTGTAGCGCTTGACGGAGGTTTGCAGTTCTGCCGGGATTGTTGTCTTTCTTGACCCAACTATGCTGTACTTGGAGAAACAAGTAGAACCTGATTGAGAAACCTCGGGCCTTTATTTCTTCATATGAACCCTTCTATTTTGGGGTTATAGGCCCCAAGTTTCTTAATCAGGTTCCTACATTACACCTGTTCAGGCGTAGCGGCTATCAGCAATCAGGCCGCAAGCAAACCTTAACCCATGATTCGATGACCTAGGAATGGAGAACCTAGAAACCGAGAACAGTCTACCATACGACGGCGGCCAATAGGACTACAACGAAGTGCAAGGTCAGCTGCTCCGAAAGCTTTTCCGCCGCATATCACAGCCCTGTCTCCATCATCACTGACATGAGGTTCGGGTTCCTGCCAGGGCCTATACATCGAGTGCCGAGTGCTTGATGCAAACCTGAAAATCCCGTACATCTCGTACATCGCAACTCTGCAGGTTGTTTTGTCTGCTACAGCTACTGCTGTTGCTGCTGCAACAGCCCTGCGCAGGAACCCCAATCACAATGCAGCGGAAACAGACACTGTCGAGCCAAGCGCTTGAGGCCTTTTTGAGGGATAAGACCTGGATAAGAAGGGAGTGTCTCGAACTTCGGGTCCCTTGTGTCGTAGGGCTCCTGATTACAATCTAAGTAAATATAAGAGTAAGCCCCTTTTGAGGGGACCCTGAAACTAAATGGCCTAAAACCCTAAATCCCTTAAAACAGGGACCCTAAGCTGGAGAACGGAGAAGAAGAGACTAGGAGACGGTTACAATCCAGGCGAGGCATGTGGTTAAGGGTTTAAGGGTTTAGGGTTTGAGGGTTTGAAGGGTTCAGGGGTTCAGGAGCCTAGGATTTAGGGTCTGAGCTTGATGGTTCGGGCTTTTACTTGAACGGGCACGTTGGGGAGGCACTCCGTCCTGTATTCAACTATTCCATGTACTTAAGGGGTCCTAAGTTCCTATAAGGGGGATACTTACCCGAAGCATCAAAGTTGTTCCCACTATAGAAGCCATACTTTCTACTATACAAGTACTAAGGACCCTTTGGGACAGGTACTTCGTGTTCGCTGCCACTTCGCAGCTGGGTATAGCTGTTTTCGGCCTTCGCCTGATTGTTGGATTCGTCTCTGAGTCGCTCATGTCTCCACAAATTACACTCCGGATGGGCCACCATAGAAAACGATCCTGCAGCCCACACAGACACAGTGCCGTACGGCCTTCACGACCATAAGTTCAGGCATAGACCTGGAAAGGCACTTGCAAAGAATACCACCAAGAGGACATATCCCGAATATCGCCTTGCCTCAGACTCAAACAACCCCAAACCCGGAAGGCCAAATAGCCAAGCCATGACCTAAGCTTTGAGAAGCAAGTTCTCAATCCACACCCTCAACGACCACACGATAGCCTGGGCTGCAGACACCCTTCAAGGCACCTAGCTCCATAAACCTTTTTTGCACAGCTCCATAAACCTAAACCCTAAACCCAGACTCACTACCAAAAAGATCTCTAAACTGTAGTGCACAGAGTCCCAAACCTCAAGCAGCAATTTTTGCAGGAAAGGGTTTTCAGGATTTCTTTGCGCAGAGTCTACCCTTATTTCTGTTAGTGGCTTACTGTAGACAAAACCCCTGCACCTCACCAAAACCCTGCGTTTCAAGGGCGACAGGATCAGCGACAGTCGACTTTCCATCCGGAGACCGAGCTACTGGTTGAATCAGGCGCATCACCCCGACACTTATGCCAAACACAAAAGCATTTGCACGTACATATGCCTCCACGCTTACGTGTACATATGCATATAAACATGTATACACAAAAACATTTGCACGTGCATATGCCTGTACACTTACATCTTAGGTGTACAAAAGCATACAAACTTGCACAGTTACACACATACATACATGCATACATAAGTACATTACAACGCATTGCGTTTAGAAAAAGAACACAACACATTGCATTGCATTACATTAACATACAGTGCAGTACGGTGCAGTACAGGACACTACATTACATATGTAGCAAAACAAATACATACGTACATGCTTACTTAATTGCTTACGTGCATACCTACACACATATAAACCTACACACATGCACACACACATACACATTAATGCATGTGCGAATTTCATCGCATTACATAACCTTGCAATACCTTGTTGCAAACAAACAAAAATACATACTTACACAGGCATACATACATATACATGCATGCTTACTTACATACATACGGACATACATACATACATACGTACACACACATACATACACACACATACATACATTCACACATACGCAACGACACACACACACACATATATATATATATATATACACACACATAACTACCTACCTACCTACGTACCTACCTACCTACACACACATCTATACATACATACAGATTTAGTTGCTTTGTTACTTACTGCCTTACTTTCTAGCTTACACACAAAACACATGCATCTGTATGAGATTCTGGTAATTAACGACCTTACGTCTACTCATATAACCTTATACACACCTGTATAGCATATGCCTGCTTCTATATATTTGCTATATATATACATGTAGGTTCATTCATATATGTATTCCGTAATCAGTATACACACATTCTGACACATTTATACTATACGTGCATATTGGCGGAGTCTTTGGTCCATGCACCTAAGTTCGGCGTAAATGTTCTTCATGAACTCGTTGCGAGTGTTTGGGCCGTTTCATCTACATCTTGGGTAGCTTTGTTTTGCATCGGACATAAATCCTTCGAAGGATCCTGGTATGGCCTCAATGGAGTATTATAGAGGTTTTATCGGACATAATGTCACCGGTAGGATGAATGCCTTACAACGAGCTTGTAGAAGTGTCCTGCGAAGAGAGTGGTGCGTAAATAACCTTATGCCCTTGAGGGTTTAGGGTTTAGGGTTTAGCGTAAATAGCCGGTGTAGGTTGTGAACTTTGTGGTCGAAGGCTTTGGGTTGCGACGGGAAGCGCAAACGAAATGCCAAACAGTGGACATGAATTTCGTGATCACGTTAGCGGAGCCTGTCTTGTGGACACGGCTCCGTAACGGCAACCAGTACGTTATGTTAATATGCTACACCAGTATAACACCTGGCAAAGGTTTACCAGAGAAAGGCCATGCAGCACAAACAAGAAACAGGATGGTGAAGTTTCTTCGGCCCTAACTCATCCAAATCCATAAGACAAGAAGAAACGCAGCTTCGTTCAGTCTGACAGACGAACTTTTCACGTCATACGACCCATCAGCCTGCAATCGAAGACACTCTGCGTCAAGTCGGAGTCATGCACTGATGAGAGTCTGCCCATCAGACTCTGGTTTAAAAGCACCAGGAAGGGGCGTCCCTGCCGGCTCACATAGTCTGTTCAGCTGAGAACCGGAAATGATTGGACCCCAACTCTTACAGGTGGCTACAGGCGGTGTCGTGGCGGATCAAGTACACCTGCGAGCGCATTGCTTTCAGTACGCCCGACACAAAAACGCTAAACCAACAATGATGCGTGCCAACCCTACTGGGCGAGACCTAAAGTGGACAATCAATTGCCACTTGGATAACCCAATGACGACATGGAAGTCCAACCTAAAACCATAAGGCTTAAGGGCTTAAGCTACTCTCTGTGAAACGAGGAACCGTTGAGATACTGTTCAAGGAAGCGAAACCCACTCTAGAACGACCCCGCATGTGTCTAAATGAGGGTCACTGCGAGTATGACTGCACTTCCAGGCATTCGGCACAAGCCTTGCTGGCGAGACGAGAACGGATTGAGGAACAGGGTTTAGGGTTTAGGGTGTGCAAATAGCTGCACAGAACAAGTTGGAGGGTTACGAACGCAAGAACATGAAGGACAAGCAACGACACTTGTAGGTATATAGTAAGTAAGCAAATGGAACGAGCAAATTAAAAACACCCCCCACATACAGAGACACATGTACCATCCGTCCATCCATCCCTCCGTCCATCCCTCCGTCCATCCCTCCCTCCGTCCATCCCTCCATCCGTCCATCCATGTATGCATCCATGCATCCATGCATCCACGCAACCATGCATCCATGCATCTATGCATCCATGCATCCACGCATCCATCCATCCATCCATCCATCCATCCATCCATGCATGCATGCATGCATCCATCCATCCATCCATCCATCCATCCATCCACGGATTGACATCTATACATATGTATATCTATGTATATATATAAAAACAAATATTTGTATATATATATATATATGTATTTATTTATATTTATATGCATGTAGACATACATACATATCTGTTGTCTTTCTCCAAACCCTGGTTCTCGCTGCTTTTCGGCTTAGGCATCAACGAAGCCGGATGCGGCAGAACAAAAGTCTTAAAACTGAGAAGTTTCCGGAGTTTGTGATGATTGTAAATTGAGAAGAAGACTACGACTGTTTGTGGTTTAGAGGTTTAGGGGTTTAGGGTTTCAGATCCCTCTAGACGCCCCACATATCATAGCAACCAGCTCAGGAGTTGGGATTGAAAGGCCTCGGGCTAGATATAGCTTTATGCAAGCTAAGACCTATATCTGTTTGGGGCTTAGTGTTTAGGGTTTAGGGTTTGGGGTTTAGGTTTAGGGTTTAGGGTTTTAGGTTTAGGGTTTCCACACCCACACTCACACCCACACGCGCACTTTGCCATGAGTATCCTCTTCTGCAGTAAGCCTCGTCGTCCAGCGGGCCCGGTCCAGCCAAAGCCACCATCCCCGGACTTAAGCCCTGCAGCGTAAATCCTGAAAAACCTGAGAACTTAAAGCCCTAGACCGTATAAATTATCACTCCCACCCGAAAACAGGACCTGAGAATCCTCGACGGGAATTTTCGGCAATGAGAATACATCCTGAACACCTAAAGCCCGAAAATGAGAAGCGGTTCGTGATGCTCGCATGCAAGAAGGACCTGGCTATCTACAGTCTAGACTCGGCGTGAAGCCTGTGCAACAAATTGACAAAGAGTCGGAACACATTTAAATTTCTTTTCCGGAGTGAAGGATCTGGGCGAACGAGGTCCAAAATAGCCAGTGGTGGGATGATGACAAACTCAGATAACGGAGATATGAAGAAACTGCAGCATCAAGACTTGTGCCATGCACGGGGGTGGAATTATTGCAATGCATCCACCAAGAGCCATCTTCCAGTCTGCGAACTCCACCCGTTTCATAGCGCACATTCTCCTACAACCTAAACCCTGAACAACAGTACAGTAGAAGTCAGTAGAAGCCCAAAAGTTGGAAACCAAATAGCCTCAATCCTTGAGAGTAATGTATAGGGAATCCCAGCACTATTTGGTCTTCATCCGGTTTCCAACTTTTTGGGGTTTACTGTAGTAGAAGAGACTCCGAAAAGTCAACACAAATCAAAAAACAAAGGCCTAGGGAGTTGTAATACTTCACAGCGGCAATAGTAGGGACAACGTGAACCATGAAGACCAATACTACACTAGTAGCATCTACTGATTCATAGTCGTCCTGGTGAGCTGCCACCGGCGAATCGCCCCGAAACGGCGAATCTAGCCGAAAAACATCTCGCCAAACGCGTTTCGCGATAGGAATATATGAAGAACTGGACCAACTTCCATAAGCCCTAGAGCCAACATGTCCGTTCGTTACTTTCCCGAAGGCCAAATAAGTAACTGGGCATTTAAGTAACCAGGGAGAAAAAAGTATAAACTTCTATTTCATAAGGGTTCCTTTAAAAAACAGTATTAAAGTATGGTACTCCAAAGCCCAGGTAATTACCAGTTGCCTTCGATCAGAACCCGAAACCCGACGCCCGGCCCGAAAGCCCAAGCCTACATCATAAACTCTAACCCGAAAGCTCTAGAACTCAAGCATATCTATCTCCCGACGCCCCAAGGCCCGAAATTTCTAAGGATTAATCACCAAACTCGACAAAGGGAGTTTCCGAAAATAGGGGATCCGAATATAGTACCCTAAATAGTAGGGTCCTTATTAGAAGGACCCCACAATAAGGTACCCCTAATTTTCGGAAACTCCCATAAGATGCTAGCAACCTCAAAACGCAAAGTTTCTCGCAGCCTGGGGCCCAGCACACAGCAAGAAAAAGAGTCTCCTCCAGTCATGCAAAGACGCTGGCGAACCAGGGAATCGTGGAGAATCCGTAGTGGGCTTTAGGCCGTTAGGCTTCATAGGGTTTGGGTTCCAGGGTCAAGGATTTAGGGTCTCAGTGCTCAGGGTTCTGCTGCAAGAACCCTTGGCAATAAGAGTAGGCTTCTTCCGATCATCTCGCTTCAATGAGGAGACACCGACAAATCAAGAGACAACGATACAACCGGAAAATCTAGGGACACACAGCACCATCCAAACAGCAGGCTCTTACTTCCTGCAACAGGTAGCCTGAACAGTTAGAATGAGGCGTTCTAAGGAACATTATGCACTGCTAGTTTTTCCGACCCCTGCATGAATTAAACCGATGACAACCAAGCCAAATCCGGCAGAGTCCGCAACTTGTCCTAAGGCCACAGAAGTCAGGTCCACCGTCCCCGTGAGATTCGGGTCTAGGCTTCGGCTTTACCAGAAAGACCAGGGCCAGTTTAGAAGGCAGCGTCGTGAAAGCAGCCATGAAGACCAATCTCGCAACCCTGACCCAGTCCGGCGACTCTCCCTAAATCCGAAACTCGAAACCCTAAACCATAAACCCTAATTCCTGAAAGGGAGTAGCCTCCGTCCCATCCATCCCTGGTTCCCCCGAACAGTGGATCCTGAGCTGCACCAGCCAAAGTTCCCTTTTGGCTGGCACGCTGCATCGACAGCCTCCCCCTACTCCGAGAACCTTGCAGTCACTAGCATGAAGCAATTCATAAACGGCATCATGTCAGCCGACTCTAAGGGAAGAGGCTGTAAGCAGCGCTGTGTCCATCCCTATGCCGGGATGAGTTGATGAGAAGAATGAGCTGACGTCCTAACTTTACAGCGGGGCTTCATGCACGGTTGCACGTGGGTGAACTGTTGCTACAGCTCCTTGTAATCTCATTACTGTTCTGCGTGCTTATGCACATTTCCGTGCATAAACCCTCATGTCTGCCCTATTGAAGGACCACGGGACTGTGTGATCGTACGAGCATAGGTTTTGCGCTCTGAATCAAGGTGTTTTGAAACTAACTACGCTTCGGCCGAACTACGAAGTCCTAATATCCTTCAAATGCATGTCACTGTTAGCCAAATGATTTACTTCCCGCGCTTTGTGCCGGAGCGCAATAACATCGAAAAGGGCAGAACCTGCTACAGAAGCTACTGCCCCGATTGTCACCCCCTCCTCCCCAGTAATCTCTCGTAAGTTGTGGCATGTAATTCTACGTGCGACCTGTCAGACAAGTTGAAATGCAGCAGGGGAGATGCTTGCTTGCACAAAATACAGCTTGCTTCCTTGGCACAAAACTCAAAACAAGTCACAAGTATCTGAAACCCTTAGCAGCACTGCGCAGCCGTCAAGCCAAGGACTTGCTGCACAACACGGATCGAAGAGACGTTACCTGTGATCCTTCAACCAAGACCCTAAGTTGCCCAAAAGCTCTCAAGCTCTACCCAAATCCGAAGTCCAAGGACTGGAATCTGGGATAACACTTGGCTGACTTTGACCCCCTCCAAAAAGTTAAACTTTTGGCATCCTTATTATAGTGCATATAGAAACCCAAAAAGTTAAAGTCCTAAGAGCCAACCAGAAGAATGCCAAGAACATGTCCCTACACCCTAAACCGAGCTTCTCGGCTCTGGTGCTTCCGCTGCTGAGGCGTCAGACTGGTCGTTTCCCGGCACCCCTCTCCCTTCATAATAGGGTTTAGGGAAGAGGCTATACATCTAACTACTGTAAAGTGCAGATCCAACTTCATTGAAACGCACCTCGAAAGCATTCCTGAGCAATTTCCAGCCGTCCCCCACACCCACATGCACCCAGCCCGGATGAGAGGATAGAGAGAATGAATTGCCGGGCAGTGTTCCGGGATCTGGAATTAGCAATTGCGCCAGAGGCAGGTCAACAAACTTCAAGCCCTACACCTTTTTGCATCCAGGCCTATTACTGCCTAAGACCCTAAACCCAAAGCGCAGCAATCCAGATCCCAGCCCCAGGACGCGCACACTGGCCAGCAGTCCTGGCAGCACAGGTGCTTTTAAGATACAGGCCTTACAGTAATTCCCATAAAGTTGGAAACCGCATTAAGACCAAACAGTGCTGGGATTCGCTATGCATTACTCTTAAGGATTGAGGCTATTGGGTTTCCAACTTTTTGGCTTAAGCATCCTCCGCTGTGCAGACTTCCTCATCGCCACCAAACACCTAGGCTGCAGTCTTCGGACTTTTAGGGTTAGGGTTTAGGGGTTTAGGGTTTACGGGTTTAGGGTTTGGGGGCAGTCTTCGGGCTTTAGGTTTGCCGGTGCAAGTCGACGCGTCCGACCATCTCAACTCCGGGCAATAGCCTGACAGAATATTCCACGAGAACATGTTTGTAGGACTAGCTAAGTGTTACCTGCACCCAGATTTCTTGAGCACTTCTAGCTAGCCACCGAAACACTGTAAATCACAAGGTCAACATCCTAAACACGGAACCCTGGCCCTAAAACCCCAGACCACAAAGGAAAATCAGGCGACTTTCGGAACTCTCAAATAAATTGCCAAGAAACCATTGGCCGAAACCACTGATTCTTGACTCGCCCGCTGCCTCCTTTAAGTGCTTTCATGTTCTTCTCCAGGCCCTGTTCCGCGAAGCGCCCAGTTCCAATGTAGGGGCCTAGATAATCAACAGAAGGATTTTGGGGCCCACTATACTATAATTATAATAAGGAACCCGCAAGATAGTATAGGAAATTGTTAAGGCCCCTATAGTAGATGCGACGCCCAAGGTGAAGGAGTCAGGGATTGCTGCAGGTTCCGACACCACGAGAGCATCAAGCAAACCAACGCTCAATGCAACAGGCGTCACAGCAGTGAGAATGCCGAGACACATGTCACTACTTGGGGCATGCGGGAGTACCACTGCCACTTGTAGAAGACTTAAACTCAAAACCTGTTAAGCCAACAGCTTCAACTACGAACAATGAAACCTTGAAGTGCCAACCCAAATTGGCATCGTTTCACTATGAGAAGCTAAGAAGAAATCTGTCAAACCAGGCCACGGCTGAGTAAATGCGCTCATGACTGCCTGTCTACAAATCGCATAGGAGCCTATATCAATAGGATATGGGTTGGGGGTACGTTCCACAAGAGTTGTCCCGCGGAATATGAGGCACTACTGTGACTAATTGGTCAGACCCTAAGAACAAGTAGTGAGAACATTAGGGGCTCTGCTTGCAGCTAGTAGTCTGTATGTACAGCATGGGTAGTAAGCTAGGTTTAGGGCTCAGGGCTCAGGAGCCCAGTACCTAAACTTGAAAACTGAAACACAAATTCGAAAAGCAACTTGACACCCACAACTTGTCAAAAACCTAAACCCTGCATGCACCCGAAACCCTGAAAGCCAAGCCCCAAACTCCCTCAGCCCTAAACCAGAAAAACTCAGCTTAAACACCCTCTTCCTAAACCTTGAATGCACCCCCAAGCCCTTAACCCTGCGAAAATCCACCAGGGTCACCTGGGTAACCGCGGGCACGATCTCAAGAATTTTCTTCGTGTCATAGCCTAAGGGTTCAAGGACGCAAGCGATGTGTGTCCAGGGGCTTTAGAGGCTAGAATATAGACGTCTTAATGATTAGCAATAATAGGGTTTTGGGGACCATTATACTATAATTGCAATAAGGAACCACAAAATAGTATAGATATTTATTAAGGCCCCTATATTAAGGGGAAACGGCTGGAGTTGGAAGGGGAGCAGCTTATAGGATGAGCGTGATCTTGCCCTGCCCTCACTTGCCAGGGCATCCTGGCCCAGCGACAGCAACCCCCAAAATCCTACGGTTGATGGCCAAAATCCTGCATGACCCTAAGGACCCTAAACTATGGGAATTATGGCATATTCCTTATAATGGGTAATGCAGGATTTTGTCCATCAACCGTACGAGTCTAGAGTCTAGGGCTTAGGGAGGAAGCTTGGTGTTTAGCATTCATGGTCTTGGGTTTTGGGTTCCCTCTTCGGGGTAACAAAGCATCTGAGAGAGGTGTGTACAGAAGTCGGACACCACTGCAGCATGACATGCAGGAGCTCGAAAAACGGCCGGGTAGAAGAACAGCACAGGACAATGCAGGACGGCTATCGAGTACTATTCAATTCTTTATATAAACCCCACATACTATGTACACGGTCGAAGACGAAACAGAACATTGAAAAGAACAGCGTCTTTGGTAGTCGCAAAACTGCTTCTTAAAGGAACACCTGACATGCCGAAAGGGAGGGATGTTCGTTCGCCAGGCTGACGGTGGTAACAGTATGGGGTTCTTACGCCCTGGGCAACGAGACTGCGGCCACGCAAACACGCCAAAAGCAATGGCCTCATTTTGCTTCGAAATGCTCCCTCTTGGGCTCGTGCGTTAGGAAGTACGACAAGCCTGCTATGTTCATGACAGAAAGAACCAAGTTAAGGGACGCCTCTCGTGTATAGATGATACTCGTGAATCACGAAGGTCAGCTCAGCTCTGAGAACACTGCGGTGAGAACATCCGAGTCAAGTAGGACGTATGGTAGATGCCTTAACAATTAGAATAGGGTCTGGGGGCCCATTGTACTATAACTATAATAAGGAACCCCCATAACAGTATTGGTAGTTATTTAGGCCCCTATATTCGGTTCTAAGTTCAGGGTTCTGGCATCTGACGCTCGGAGCAGGTTGAAGGATAATAATTACAGCAGGACCAAGTTAGGCCCTACCACAAACCGCCCTTTTTACACCTGGACTATGCATATGCCAGGAACCGAGGCGCCAAAAACCGCCCTAAAACCGAAACCCTCTAGATCCCTTGTAGAGCCCTGATGGATCTTAAAGGGAAACCCTATAGATCCCTATAAGGAACCCCTAAACAAAACCGCCCTGAAACCGAAACCCACAGCCCCCCAAACAACCCAACCCTGGAAACACAGAGCACCCGCCCCCATCTCCTCGAAAGCTAAACCCAGAACCCTATAAGCCCAAACCTTTTAACTAAAAGCATCCTAAAGCCTGAAACCCATATACACCGAAATCCTAAATCTCAGACCCAAAAACTCCGACCCGCTATCCTAAACATATTGCCACAAGTCGAAAAGCTCCGTGAAGCCGAAACCCCAAAGCCAGAAACCTCTAAATGCCCTTTGCTATAGAAGCCTCATCGTGTCAATAGGTTTCCCTTCAACGGTTCCTGGAGGGCTCCTACAAGGCTAGTATATTGAAGCCTTAACAGCTTTCGTTCAGAGCCTGTAAAAAAAGCAATAAAGCCCCTTAACATCCTATACAACCCGGAAGCCCACACCCACGTCGAGTGGCGCTTCAGCTTATGACCGTGGAAAACCTTTGCGAACTCCCGGGCCGACGGTGCAGAGAGGAAGTTCAGGAAACAGTAGCCGCGATTTCCTGAGAGTTTAGGGTTTAACGGTTTAAACTTCCCTAAACCCTAAGCCCTCAAACCATGTAGGGTTTAGGGTTCAGGCGTTTGAAACAGTAACCGCGATTTCCTGACGGTCTGAGGTTTAAACTTCCATAAACCCTAAACCATGTAGGGTTTAGGGTTTAGGGGTGTGAAACAGTATCGGTTTAAACTTCCCCAAACCCTAAACCGTACATATATATATATATACATTGCGCTTGCGGAAAGGTGTCTTGTAGTCAGTATGAGTCTGGGAATTTTTGCGCTTATGGCTTTAGTATTTAGGGGACCTGTATGGTGGCAGGTAACGTAGGAACCTGATTAAGAAACCCTGGGCCTACAACGCCCCAAATAGTAGGATTCATATAAAGAACCCTAATAAAGGCCCAAGGTTTCTTAATCAGGTTCCTACAGTAGGGTTTGGGCTTCTGAGTTTCTAGTGCTGTCCCTGTTTAAGGGGCCTTGGGCAAGGTCGAGGTCGATGGGGCCTGGGGTTCCCAGTATGTGGTATAGGGGCCGAGATATGCTGTAGTATAATGATAGTATGGAACCTAACTAAGGAATAGTGTTATAAAGACATACTGTTGGTGGTTAATTAATTAAGCATCTGCATCTGAACTGCGGCATTAAACGGAAGTGCCCTCTGCGAGCTACTAGTAGCCTGTATTAATTAAGTATGGTTGGATTCCATGAACCCTCAGCAGCCACAAGCTTACCAAACCAGCTACCAGCTACCAAGAGTAATATGCCCCGGGTGTTTAGCGATAAAGCGTCCGTCTCTGTTTGGGATTGTAGGTTCTAGGCTGTTGGGAATCTTCTGGGCAGTGTTCACCATATGGGAGTTTCCGAAAATTAGGGGTACCTTAGTTTGGTGTCCTTATAACAAGGATCCTACTATTTAGGGTACTATATCAGGGTCCCCTATTTTCGGAAACTCCCGCACCGGGGTTTAGCGGTCCAGCGCTTGGGCTTGGGCCCACCACTTGCGAGCTCTAAGTGGAGGACGTTGCGAACAATAGTCTATCCGAATCAGAATACAGACCCTGGTTACACGGATCCTTGCCATAAGTTGTCAGGACCCGTAACAAGAAGTCCCGCGACTTCTAAGAGCCCTGCAGTGGATGATAGAGCATGAAAGCTCCAATCTGGACAGGGAGCGCTTGGTGTTGAAGTCGATGGGCAGGTAAAAGAAGTTAAATCTGCCCTCGAAGCCTCAGTGACGGGATAGCCGATGCCGGAATAACCATGGCCGTGCAAGCTCATACAACGTCGATTTTCTTGCTTCGCTGCACTGTCCTAGCCGGCTACCGCCTAGATGAAACGACACTTGCGGGTGGCAGTTGTTATTGCTTATCTGGCCTCTTCGCGCCTTTCAGCCAGTGCCTCAAGCTGCCTCTTTGCAGGGCAAGACTTAAAACCGCCTTTGAGTTGTTGCGTAGTTCAAGTCTTGGCACACAACCGACAACCGCCTTTTGCATAGGGTTCACCCTTTACCTGGGTTGTTTGGGCGCTTGAACAGGTGAGGCGCCTTCCGATATCACCTCGCACAAGAACTCTTCACAGCTGTAGCGGTTGGGCACATTCCGGACCATGACGGTGGTCTTGTCATCAGTGAAGAGGGCCATCTCAGCTGTGCAACAGCTCCGAAATGCAACTCCTTTGGTACACATAATCATGCACAGCTGTGGTTTAAAGCCGTTCCTGTGGCCGAAACACCACAATCACCCAACCCCACCCACTTCAATGCTACTAGCCCAAAACCTCGAAACAGCTGAAACGCTAAGCCCTACCCCAAACCCCTCTCATACCAAAAACATAACAAAACACAACCGACTTTCCTGCGTCCAGGTCACAGCCTCCTCGAGCGCGATTGGCCCCTCAGCCTTATTTTGGGGTCCTTATAGCAAGGATCCTACTAATAGGGTACTATACTTAGGATCCTACTATTTAGAGTACTATAATTAAGGACCCTACTATTTAGGGTACTATAATTAAGGATCCTACTATTAAGGGTACCAAAATTCAGGATCCCACTATTTAGGGTACTATAATTAAGGATCCTGCTATTTAGGGTACTACAATTAAGGATCCTACTATTTATTTAAGGTACTATAATTAAGCATCCTACTATTTAGGGTACCAAAATTCAGGATCCTACTATTCAGGGTACGATAAAGTAAGGATCCTACTATTTAGGGTACTACGACTAAGGATCCTACTATTTAGGCTACTATAATTAAGGATCCTACTATTTAGAGTACTATAATTAAGGACCCTACTATTTCGGGTACTATAATTAAGGATCCTACTCTTTAGGGTACTATAATCAGGATCCTACCGTTTAGGTACTATGATTAAGGATCCTACTATACTATAATTATAAGGATCCTACTATTTAGGGTACTATAACAAAGGATCCTACTATTTAGGGTACTATAATTAAGGATCCTACTCTTTAGGGTACTATAATCAGGATCCTACCGTTTAGGTACTTTGATTAAGGATCCTACTATTTAGGGTATTATAATTATAAGGATCCTACTATTTAGGGTACCAAGATTCAGGATCCTACTATTTAGGGTACTATAATTAAGGATCCTACTATTTAGTTTAGGGTACTGCAATTAGGGTCCCCTGGCCTTGCTCGGATGTCGCGGCTTCTCTCGACCAGGGCGCCCTTTGCCTCAAACACAAGGACCGCAGACATGTGGGAGTTTCCGAAAATAGGGGACCCTAATCTCGCACCCTAAATAGTAGGATCCTTATTATAAGGATCCCCCAAAAGGGGTACCCCTATTTTCGGAAACTCCCATGTATAAAAAGAAATAAGCACCGACAAATAAACGAACCGAGATTTTATATAAAGCTAAGGGGTCCGATATGGATTGATTGGCAACAAACTCGAAGCCACCATACTCCTAGACTCTGTACCACTGCTGGAGTCATCGGAACTCACATCATCTTTAGCATCAGCAACATCCCCGTCGGTAATGCGGATTATGTTGCCGGGTTGGGCAACCTTGCAGCTATCAGCATGACCACTGTCATCGCCATCAGATAGTTCTGTTCATTTGTCCCCATACTGCCTGTTCTTGTACACTAGCGGTCCCACTGCTTCGCTCCCTTGCATGGTTTAGCTGAAATTTGAACCTACGAGCTGTGCGACAGTAGCTGCCCAGTAAGCCTAAAAAATGAGAGTTCAGTATCGAGCTCGAAGCTGCTAATCATCTCCGAGTAGCTACAATGCGGGTCGCTTGAGTAGGCTCAACAACAAACCCTAACGGTTTAGGGCTTAGGGTTTATACCCTCCCAAACCAGCCAGGGTTGGCAAGTCGTGTGGGGCCAAGGAGCGCAAGACCTTGACTGGGAGGTTTCTCACCATCATCATCACAGACAGATAAAATAAAGTACCGCGAGTCGAATCACAATAGGCATTATGGTGTTGCAAGCCTGGCACCCGTGGTAGAAAAGCTGACCATGCTAAGAGAGCAGAGAGACACAACCACCACAGCAAGTGTAGCATGATCATTGGCACTCCATGCCGAGTCAAAACCTGCCTTGTGGCATGTAGTTGCCGCGCGGATTTGGGCAAGGAGCGGTCACCGAGGATTCCTTAGCAAAGTTGCTCTGCGTAGGTGAGCTTCGAAAGGATCTCATTACTGGAGAACACGTGAGACTTTCTGACGATGATTGCTGCCAGCCTAAAGTTCTAATTGTTTTGAGCCAAGCACGCAACGGCACGTGGCAAAAGAAATATCAAAACCCCAAACCCTACCACATTAAACCCAAATCTTTTTTGCGTCGGTTCCCTCCTGTCCTCTTCGGACAAGAAAGCACCCTTTGCCAAAAGCTTGTTTGAACACGCCGTCCCTTCAACTTCGAGCCTCCCCCATGTGTAATGTTGACCCCACCTCCCTTCATTATGCTTATATCAGGGAGTCCTAGGTTTCGAAGGCCCTTGAAGAAGCTGCTTATTCGTACTTCACGTCAGACGTCTACATTGCACGGCGAACGGTTTCAATAAGACCCAAAGCAGCAGAGTCTCCAGTACTTCCTCCACAGTCTGCATGGCTTCGAGCGAGGATCCGTCCTCCGCCTGTACAATATATTCCTTAACATGTCAGGCTTTCCAGTATTCGAGTTGCGGGCTTTGGGGTTGACGGCAGCCGAATCATCTCAACCTGATATAGTCGCCTTCTCCATTCGAAACGGGCTTGAGAGGTATGCTGTACTGGAATGGTATATGTGTTATGGTATCAACCCACGGTGGATGTAAAACTTCAATTGTTCGGTGAGCTCATGGCAGGAAGGACACCTGGTGGGCAGGTTCAGGGCTTGGGCCTTGGGATTTTGGAGAAGTGCCCACAGTGTCGGCCTTGGCCATATATAGGCGCTGGATAGGTCAAAGGCTTGAAAGGCTTCAGTGTTGTCCAGGTGTTGCTAACTGGGCCTTCTCCGACACTGCCTATCTCGAGCCTGATTCTGGGAATGGAATGCTATAGCTTTACAACATATGGAGATTCAGCTACTTGTCAAGCATCTGATATTGGGCGGGCACGAGAACTCGGTATCAGAAGCTTTCGCGAAGCTGTAAGATCCAGTTGCAACGAACCCCCTTGCAGCCCAATACCAAGTGCGCCAACACAGCAAGAACGCAGTCCTGCACACGAGAACCTGCTGTCTACCTACACTAATTTTGGACCGACAACTGAAGCATGAACATTCTTAATTACAGTAAACCTAACTTGACTACCTAAGTCATGCTTCGCCCCTTCAACATCTAATTCGGGGGTGAGGCCACAGACTTCCTCAAATTGATTGAACCAATCAACTCATTTAGTTTTGTAAGTCGGGACTGGGTCCGGAGAGTTACATGGAGTAAATGTACAGACTAGACAGCGTTGTGGCCATATGCTCGCAAAAACACAAACAAACACACACACACACACACACACACACACGCACACACACACACATGGCCTTATCCATCCCAAAATTAGACAAGGCCCTTTAGAACTCCAAGCGCGCAGGCTAACTGAATCTGAGCTAAAAGCCCTGAAAACGCGAACGAGTCGAAGAGTCCAGGACGGCTCGCCTCGTCGGATCGTACTCGGATGCGCATCAAAGGAAGTCCGGCTGGCATGGCTCGGAAGCTACCGGGGAGTTCCCTCAGCAACGGAACCCGTCGGCAGATCCAGGCACGTGGAGATGTTTGTAACGTCCAGGAACTAACGTAGAGTAAATCAGTCAAGAATGCGTCTCTCTCTGCCAAAAAACGATGCAGATAGAAGCCAGAAGCGAATCGTCAAGCAGCTGCCGGAATCTGCCCTACCCTGTTTTGCACTGCCAAAGCCAGGACGCGGCACGGTTTCTGTGTTGATGAGTCTGGGGCCTAGGGTTGTCACCAGCGAATTGACCACGACTACTGACTATGACTACAGTACAGCCACGTCCATACTACGAACACACCACCACCACCACAAATGATCCCTAGGCTCTATGAAGCCTCTGATATTTGGGCGGGCTCCCCCTCTTGCAGTTTGCGACTCAGCCCCTACTTGAACTGCAGGGACTTCTGAGATTCTGCGCTTTAGTGTAAAGTACGCAGGGTTTCAGTCAAGTGGTGCCTATAAACCCTAAACCCTAATGGGCAGCTGCATGATACCAGGAGTCGGAAAGTCAGGCTTGAGGGTCGCAGTCGCCACTTGTGACCCTACAAGCCCTGAAGCCCTAAAGCCCTAAACGCCTAAAGCCCTAAAAGCCTAAAGGCCTAAACCCCGTATTCTCGACACCCCAAATTCCTAAAAGCCGAGAGATCCTGAAGGACAGTTTGAACCCCCCCGCCGGGCCCAAAACTCACATTGCCCGGCCTTTGGGGTCTCAGGCTTGAGGGTTTATCATAGGGACCCTAAGGGGGGTAAGGGGGAGGGGGGTAGGGGACTATACTTCCTTAAATAGGCCTTATTAGGTCCTTATTATGGGCATTAAGGCCCCCTACCCCCCTCTAAGGGTCCCTATGAGTTTAGGGTTTCAGGGAATGGGGTTTCGGCGCTCACACTCGGGCAATCCAGGCGAGGCATGTGGTTCGAGGTCTGATGAGTGAAACAGCTCTAACGGGAATGAATGACCAAGACTATGATAAGGGGGTTTAAGGTTTAGGGTTTAGGGCTTTCAGGCAGGTTACACTAACAGTACATTTAGGACCTAGTGTAGAGGCTTCGATGATGGGAAGAGGGTTTGCTGGGTCAAGCAACTGGAACGAGATAGTTTTGCTCCCCACATTGTAACGACTCTCTTGAGCGCATACTGTTCTGTCACTCATAACTCGTAATGAATACACTACCCGAGACATCCCAGGCAACCTCGTCAATGTCTTAACGTTCGGCTAACTCCCAAATACTCCACCAACATCCTACAACTTAAGGTTATGCAAGGATCCCAAGTTTCAAATAACCGCTGCAGTTTTGGGTTCAAAAGGGGGCTGTAAGCGTCTATGGAGCTCATCAGCTCCCAGTTGAGCCCAGATTCAATGTCAAGACTTCAACTCTAATACACCCCAGAAAGTTGGAACAACCTTTAGCATTACCCAGCTAAGGGTCTAGGATTAAGGGTTTAGGGTTCAGGGTTTGTAGCTGTGGGTTGGGTTGAGGATTGCGGATGAAGGGTTAGATACTGCCGAGTAGCTACAGGAACATCGGTTAAGGGTCTAGGGTTGTCAGGCAGAAGCGATAATGTAGGAACCTGATTAAGAAACCCTGGCCCTTTAACCCCAATATATTAGGATTCGTATAAGGTACCCTAATAAATTTCTTAAGCAGGTTCCTACATTACCCGATTACAACGTTCGATCCGAAAACCTGCAGTATGCCATGTCTTGGCTCGGTGCATGTCGCTTCTGCCGTCCATGGGCGATGCTGCAGCAACCTGCTCGCGGGGCAGAGGCTTTGCAGGTGATATTTCTTTTCCTATGTAGGCTTTAGGGTTTAGGGGTTAGATATTTCAGGGTGTGGGGTTTCGGCTTGGCGCAGAGAGTGCTGATGAGGCCAGTTCTGGCGATATTCGGACAACGTATTCTCGTTCCTCCTTTTTACTGCCGATGGCAAGTAGCATCCAGCATGCCTTCAAGAGCCGCAGGCTTTCGAGTGTATGCGGTAGATATATCTGCGTATGAGGGTTCGCTGAAATCTGTGGGCCTGTGAACTATGTCACCCTCCCTAAGGATCCATGTACCCAAATAGAATATACTTAGGCACCAAAGTACCTATATAGGGATTACTTTAAGGCCAAAGTATATATACTATTTGGGTACATGGACCCTTAGGGCCTATACTAAACCCTCGACCGCTAATCCTAGACCCAGAACTCGACCCCGAAACGCCAGAACCCCAAGCCGGGAGAACGTCTAATACAGGAACCTGATTAAAACACCCTGGGCCCATATTTTAGGGTCCCTTTAAAGGGGTCTATAAGGGTTACTATGAGGGATCTACAAGGGTACTATAATACTGTAGGAACCTGATTAAGACACCCTGGGCCCATATTTTAGGGTTCCTTTAAAGGGATCTATAAGGGTTACTATGCGGGATAAGGCTACTATAATACTGAAAGAACCTGATTAAGACACCCTGGGCCCATAACCTCCAAAAGAGTAGGATACATATGAGGAACCCTAATAAAGGCCCAAGGTTTCTTAATCAGGTTCCTACATGGGAGTTTCCAAAAATAGGGACCCGAATATAGTACCCTAAATAGTAGGATCCTTATTATAAGGACCCCAGAATAAGGTACCCCTAATTTTCGGAAACTCCCACATTAAACTAAAAACTGCATCTACAGCGGAAGCCTGGGTTCACCTCTGTTTTCCACTTCGCTGTAGTTCCGGGCTTTAGGCTTTCCCTAAGGGTCCATGTACCCAAATAGTATATACTTTAGGCCCAAGGTACCTATATCGGGAGTACTTTAAGGCCAAAGTATATACTATTTGGGCGCATGGACCCTTAGGCTTTGGAAACAAAGTCCGTTTAGGGTCTTTAGGCTTTGGAAACACCTATAGTCTCCATTGTAGTTCCTTTTTTTGGTTTAACCAAATATTATAATAAGGATCCTATAAGGTCTACAATGGAGACTATAGGCAAAGTCCGTTTAGGGTCTTTTTAGGGTGTTGGGCGGGGACTGGGGCGACTCCTCGACGTCTTTGGCTTCTTTATCAGTGTAGCAATACTCTACAGCGAACTCCAGAAAGTTGGAACATGGGTTTAGGAGGATTAGTGCTGGGATTCCCTATACTTTACCTTGAGAGTAGGAGGCTAGTGATGTTCCAACTTTCTGGCTTCTACTGTATTCGGATACGAAACCTGGTATGATTGCGCTGACGATCATCTTCATAACTTTTATCTGTATGTTCATCTCTGTAGAATTGCTAGGGTTCCGTTAGAACCCAATTGGTTAAGACTACCAGACCATTCAGAACCATATCAGCCTTTAAGAACTACCCCAGCCACGGCAAAGGCCTGGGCAAGACCAGCATCATCAGCTACATGCTCAGTAGGCCCTACTGACGAGTAGGCGCTGCTTGCAAAAAGGTTTTGCTGATTCTTCAATGTGGTGCTGCCTGTGCAAGCCTGGCCTTTGCTTAAAGGTTGCAGGCGAAGCTAACATCAGCTTTGAGTTTCTATCTCCATCCTGCACATGCCTTGGCATGAGGCGTCAAGGGTTACCGGCTGACAACTCTGAGGGTAGCTGGGAAATCACAGCCCCGAAATGTCGAACCCCGAATATGGGAAAATGGGGGGGGGGGCTCTTGGGATCGTACGTGGCACAGCTAAAGCACGGCTTTGGCGAGATCACGGCGCAGGCTTCAACAGCCATCCTTTCAAACGATCTTCTGTGCAGCCTTAATCCCAAACGCATTATCATCTTGCTGACTGGTGGCCCCAGAACTTACCCTAGGTCAGTAGGGAATGGAGGAATGGGGTACAATTATAACTACTGTTACTACCATTCTTCCATTCCCTACTTCCCAAAGGTAGGGAAAGCGAGTCTGGAAATGGCAGCGGGCGCAGAACCAGCAGATGTAGACCCCGAAAGCCTGCACCCTAAGCCTTAAACGACTGAACCCCAACTGGGAGTTTCAGAAAATAGGGGACCCTAATATAGTAAGTACCCTAAATAGTAGGATCCTTATTAGAAGGACCCCAAAATAAGGTACCCCCTATTTTCGGAAACTCCCATATAGGCGCTCAGGCATTGAGACACCCTGAACGCTACGCTAGAAAACTCGCAGTCAGGCCCTGCATCCCAAGCCCTAACCCCCCCGAACCCGAAGCCCCATTGCCATACCCCAAATCCCCGAATCCAAAAGTCCTGAACTAAACCCGAAATCTAAATCTCCAAGCCCTCCCAATGCATGGGAAAACATAGAGCAGGCATTGCGTGGGACTCTTTGTCTATGATGGTCTTGGCCGTTGTAGAAATGCAAGATAAATTCCTGAGAAGTCGGCACCAAATGAAATCAGAGAGATGCTATGTGTACATGTATGTATGTACGTATGTATGTATGTAAATATGCACATGCGTACATACATCCATGCTTACATAACTGCGTCACACATGCTTAATCATGTATGCACGCCCTGCATGAATGTACGTAATATGTACGCATGTATGCCTGTGTGTATGTGAATATGTGAATGAACGATAAACAATGACTGACTGACTGAACGAATGAATGAATGAATGAATAAACGAATGAATTGCAATGAACGGATGACAATGAATGGATGAATGAATGCATGCATGGACGGATGGATGCATGCATGGATGGATGGATGGTCCTGGAGACCAACATCTCGCCGTGAAATATGCGTGCCCCACCAAACATGTCTTGGAAGATTTCTCGGTAAGGGGGGGTTTAGAAGATAAGCCCAAAACCGAAAACTCCAAAGAACCCTACAGTCTGCAATCCCAAAACCCTAAAATCACGTCAACAACCCGAAACTGTGGAAACTGTCAATTTCCTCCAACTCTGCTCTGGATCTCTGCTTGGCGTCTTGAGAGGTGAACAATATCAAACCAGACCACTGGGCTCCACTTGACCTGAAGAAGTGTTTACACTCTCGCAACTCGGACTCGCCAGACGAGATCTCTGTGTTCGGGTGCACAACTGAAGCTAACTACTCTACTACGCGCTTGGGCAGTTGTCGAAATTAGGGTCCCTTTTTGGGTACCCTAAATAATAGGTGCCGTATTATACTAGGGACCTAAAAAGGGGCCATAATTTTGACAACCGCTCACTTAACATTATAGTAGAAGCCCAAAAGTTGGAAACCCAATAGCCTGAATCCTGAAGAGTAATGTATAGGGAATCCCAGCACTATTTGGCCTTAATCCGGTTTCCAACTTTTTGGGGATTACTGTATGGGGACCAGGGTTTGAAGGATTTAGGGTTTAGGGTTTACGGTTTAGGGTTACGCTCTCTCAACTCGGCCAGGGATTCAGGGCTTAGGGATTTATATGGGTTTGGGGTTTGCTTGGGAACTTAGAGGGTTAAGGGTTTCTGGATGTAGGGTTTATTAGGGATGTAGGGTCAAGGGTTCCTGAATACTTGATGGCTGGGTTACTTACATAATTAATGACCAGTGACCTACTATCTAGGAAACTGGAGCCCCAGAAAGAGCTGTTGCTTCGCAACAGCAGCTAAGTGCGCTTCGTCTCAGGTAGCACAGAAGCCTACTGAAGCAAACACATGCTTCGGACTCTGGGAGTTTGGGGGTTTAGGGTTTACCTTAACCCCGAAGAACCTACATTTTTAAGGACATATATAAGGAAATCATAATAAGGAACCCTAAAAAGGTAGGTTATTCAGGGATAAGGTAGGCATCAAGGGCAGCATTCCTTACGCTTATAGTTTTAGCTTTGTGAGGCGGAGCGCGCCGAAGCCGAAATTTCAGCTTAGCTGAAATACCAGGCATAGGGTACTGCAGGCTGAATCCTGTCTCCCGGTGCCCCAAAAAGATAAGACTGGAAACGAAACTGATTCTTTTCTGCAGCGAGTCTCTGCCGTAAGAGTTTGGACCTGCATTGTAAAGCCGAGTTTCCCTCCATAAGCCTTGAGTGATAGCGTAGTAATGCACTAATTGTATAGGCGCTTCGGCTTCCGTTGCATGCAATGGTTTAGCAGCTTCAGCGACTGAAGGGAGAGAAAGCTGCAGAGTTCTCTGGTCAACAAATGCATCATCTTCGATGATGCTAGGAACCTCAAGAAGATTTCAGCATAGTGGGACGACATGCCGCGAGCCACCCACTTGCAAACTCGAATCAATGTCTAAGGTTCGTGTTGCCGGACATGGGTGTTTATTGCCAGCTGTTCAGTTGTGCGTTGTCTCGCAAAACGCGGTTCTCGGATGTCTCGCACGTTGTACTTGGAGCGTCGAGGGTCTAAGTTCTTCACATGCCGGTAGAACTCAGATGCCCACCAGAACCTCATCAAAGACCACAGGCACTCACTCTGATGCGTGGCAGATCTGGCCTTGCTGCTTCTGTGCCGATTTACGAGGGATCCTTCGGCGAGGGCAGAATTCATGCCAGGACTCCGGAATCTCACGTTCGAACTATCCTGATTTTCAGGTTCGACAAGATTAGGCCCACCTCCACCTCCGCAAAGCCAATCCACGAACGGACGTTTCGTTGCTTTGGGCATCACATCCCGAAACCCCTAGACTGGACGCCACGGCACCCTTAACTGGGCTTTTAAGTAACCAGGGAGAAAAAAGTATAAACTTTTATTTCACAAGGGTTCCTTTAATAATTAAGAAAAAAGTATTAAAGTCTGGTACTTCAAAGCCCAGTTAATAGAGCCCTTGTCCCTACTGCTGCAGTAGGAAGTCCCGAAAGCCCTCTCCCAATCACGAAACCCTGAAACCCTTAATTTAAGGCCTACCCATAATCCCCATAGTAGCTCCTTTTTGGGATTACCTTATAGGATTATGGGGCCTATGGGTAAGCCGCGGGACCCTCAAATCCGTAAAGAAAAGCTGTTGCACCTTCACCTCGGTGCCGAGAAGGTCCTGGCAGACTCCGCATGCACGAGGGGCTGCCGGAACCCTGTCTTGCCCAGAGAGCCCAATACCCCTGAATTAAGGAATATAGCTTAAATCAGAATATGAAGCCCTATATAATTGTAGCCATATTCCTTAATTAAGGGGTACCGGGTATTGGGCTCTCTGGGTGCTTGTTCCCTGCAAAGCCTCTGCTGGGAACCAGATGCGGGCTCAAAGAAATATTTGAAGTTTGCAGTGCCACTCATCGCGCATGACGCCAAAGGATGCAGCCGTGGACAACTCTAGAAGCCTTCCTGCCACACCGGAAACGATCGCAAGATTGGATGTTGTGAAAGACTGACTGAACCACCAAGAACTGACACTTCATCTGACAATGCTTCAGTCTTCAGTGAAGACACTGAACCTGAGGGTTGAAACTCGCCCCTATTCTAGTTATTAAGGCCTATATTAACCCTAAGCCCGAAAGGGACTGCCATCACTATAAGCTCGGGCGGCTGTCTTTAAGTGTATAAGCTAGGGCTCTTCCTCGTGTTTCGTAAAGGCTTGTATGAGCATTACCTCTCAGATTGGTTGTATGGGGTGTTGACGCGTCATCTGCGGATGTACGGTCGCACCCGGTTTGATCAGCTGACCGTCTTTACTGCTTTTTGCGGCTGCTTATTCAATGGTTTTTCAATTGTTGTTTTGGCAAGGCGGTTGTTTGCTGGCTTGTTGTTTTTCTTGCTGCTTATGGTCAATGATGAGAAAACTCATTGTAGCAGGCCTCAGGCTGGTCGTTTTGCAGGGGGTTCTATTTATTAAGGCCCCTATATGAACCCCAAGCCCGAAGGGGC
Organism: Symbiodinium sp. clade A Y106; assembly: GCA_003297005.1. Classification (NCBI taxonomy): domain Eukaryota; class Dinophyceae; order Suessiales; family Symbiodiniaceae; genus Symbiodinium; species Symbiodinium sp. clade A. The sequence continues at coordinate 133,812 of BGNK01000932.1, forward strand.
TGCCATCACTACTATCTTGGGCGGCTCTTTACGTCTTTAAGCTAAGTTAAGGAAGAAGCCTTCAACATGAAGGGTATGTTGGAGTGACCCGGGTATGGTTAACCCCTAAACAGCTGCTACTGTACTGCTACTGTACTACCGTACTACTGATGTACTGTACTGCACGGTACTGCGGCACTACGGTACTACTACTACTACTACTACTACTACTACTACTACTACTACGGTACTACCATCGTATGGCCGGAGTGTCGGATGAAGGAAAAGTCTTCAAACTGAAGCGTTGTTAGTCTTGGTAACTATCTTGGAGTGAACGGGGCTTGGTTCGAGGCTTTGGCGACTCCTAAACTCCCTAAACAGGTCGAGGCACCAGCAAACCCATTCTTGTACTTTCTGTTTGACTACTGTGCAACTTACTTTGCGACTGTGGACCCCTCTGAAAAGCAAGCGCATCGCCCTACAGGGCCAACCGCCACACCCCTCTGAAGAGCTGCTCCCCCTCCCTAAACCCTAAACGACCCGGGAGTGGTCCGCGGAGCATACTTTTCAAGACGTGCTTTTTGATGAGGGGGCCACTATGCCATGGGGGGTTTCCTAATGTTGGAAAAGCCGGAAAACCTCATGTAAAGGGGAAAGCCTGCACTGGGTCCCGACTATGGGAATTACTTCTGGCATGCTCCGCAAGTGTGGATACTGCAGAGCTTTGCGCATCAGCATTATAATCCAAGAAAGCAGACTGTAGAAGCCTTAATAACTGTTTGGGGTATATTATGCTATAATTGTAATAAGGAACCCCCCCAAACACCATTCCAATTATTAAGGCCCCTACATTACATTTTGAGCTGAAGCTGGTTGCCTCCTATCCTGAAAAAAGCATGCCGAAACCTCCTACACATGCAGGACACCATCCCTGCAGCAAAATTCCGAACAAGTCCCTCACGGATGGCCCCTGATAGTGCCAAAACACCTTGATGTCTTCGTTCTCTGAACCCGAAATCCGAATCCCCGAAAGCCACATGAACAGATTCTATAAACCCCTATTGTGTTCATGACCGGCTGCAGTGCACAGGCCCTAATGCATACCAATTCTATACTCTTGAGTTCCCAAACCTCAACTTCTAAACCCTAAATTCCAAAATTCCTATCCATGAAATCCTAACCCCTAAAACCTAAACTCCTCAATTCCTAACACCCATCGATCCGCCTTGCCATCGACTTCGAAGGCGATGATGGACTCCTCCGTGCGAAGGTCATCGTCGGAGACCTTCGGATCTGATTCAGGGTTTAAATCTTTTTTATCGGGTTCAGGGTATAGGGTTTGGAGGTTTAGGGTTTAGGGTTTGGAGTTTAGGGTTAAGGTTTAGGGTTCAGGGTTTATCCCCCTTCAGGTTTCCATGTGGGGTCACCGGGTCACCCCCTCCCATTTTATATTATATTTTGGCGATTATATTAGGGATGATCCCGTGCGATCAGAACTGGCTTGAAACCCACAGTCTGCCCATACATTCTGAGTCCCACTGCTTATTTAGCCCATGTAACAAGGAATTCCCAGGGGCCGACGTGCTAGTGGGGCCATTTGGTTGAAGCTATCAGATGGGATCAGACGGGTACTTTCGTGGGTTTTCGGGCATCCGGCCCCGCCCGGCTCACGCAGTCCCTGTGCTCCACAACGAGAGACAGGCCCGGCTCCAGCGGGTGTCTGAGGAGGCAGGGGCCGAGCATCATGCGCATCAGCGGGTGTTTGGGGAGCTTCAAATCCAGTCCAATCCAAGTCCAACGAAACTAAATTTCGTTGGACTTGCGAAAAACAAATCCACGCGGGGGAGGAGAGTGGGGGGGGGGAGGGTGTCTTGCAAGTATCTCGGATACGTATTGAACGGACTGACCGGGAAGCAACAATTATAGTGGAAGCTTATGTGTCGTTGCGTGTGGTTGTGGCATAGCCGTGGTAAAGGTAGTGATACATCGTCGTCTTGGCATGTGGTTGTGGTGGTGGTGGTGGTAGTAGTTGTATGTGTGGTGATATCGGTGTTGCCAGTGGTGGTAGTGGTGGCAGCGGCACAGGCAAAGGCAGTCGTGCTGTCCCTGTAAGTGGTTACACTGGCATAAAAACAAAGGTCCGGCTCAAGCAGTCTCCTACCAGTGCACCTGAAGACAACAACACGGTCTGCGAATCTCATGTTTTCTTCCCCAGAGCGCGGTAGTGCGGTTCCCCCGCTTGCAGTGCTTTAAATGGCCTTGTGGCTCTGTAAAGCTATACCCTGTAGCAACTCCAGCCAGGCTTTGCGCTGCCCGGATTGCAAGTCCCCCGTTATCTTTGATAGCGAGGCGTGAACATATCGTCCAACCGGCATCCGCAGGCTAGCCAATCATGAACCGACTGATCCAAAACACCCGAGACACTGGAAGCAGAAACATGCCGAAACAATGACGCCCTGGCTCACGAGGTGAGCTGGCCGCTGGAGCTCCGCCCATGGCATGCTGAGGATGTTTGCGCTAAGCATGTGCTGCTCCTGGATATGACATGCCATGTTCCCACAGCTTCCGAGCCGAGTCGACGGACCGCGAGTTGACAGCACGTGGGGAGGTCTGTTGGCAGGCATTGCGTCCAGCCTCTCTCCACGGCCACGTCCGGGGCCGCCTCGTGCCGGCACCGAGCCCTAGACCCGAGACATTGCAGGCACAATGACAAGAAACGAGCACCTACAGCAGCCCTCTTTCACGTAACGAATGCTCCTGATGAACGGTGCTGCTGCCTCATGTTACTGCATCTCAGGCCTCCGGATGCATGCCTTCGAACAGGCACAGCCGCAGTCGCAGCAAGCTCTGTTTGGGGTCGTAATCGATGTCCCAGGCTTCCAGGTGCTTCAGCAGATCCGCTTGCGAAAGCCTCATGATGACTGCTTCGCTCAGCTTGCGCCGGGCCATGGCACACAAGCCTCAAGCGGAGCAAACCTTCTGACTCGGCCCAACCGTGCTTGCGGCGGTGGTCTGGTTCGTAAGACGGGCACTCGGGGGAAAAAAGGGCCTTGGTGTTCCTGCCGGTGGTTACACTAGCATAGGGCTTGGAGGGATTTAGGAGAAAAAAACAGCCCGGCTCACGCAGTCTCCTACCAGTGCATACCAGTGCACCATAGACATTCGACGTTAATCTCCAAAGAAATGCGCCGCTACATACAGGACTATAGGCCATATAGTCTATGCTAGACTGTAACCTCCCGTTGCGAATACTCTATGATTCTATATGAATACTCTATGAATGCACAGGGGCGGCTGTGTCGTCTACA
>BGNK01000932.1:137242-155745 GCA_003297005.1 Symbiodinium sp. clade A Y106
TTATAAAATGGGGGGGGGGGGACCCCCCTCTTTCTTATAAAAAAGCCGCTTTATAAGGAGGGTACCCTACCCCATTTCATAAGGGATATCTGAAGGGGGATCAGGGTTTCATCGGGTGTGCCAGGAATGGGCTTCAGGCTTTGAGGTTTGGGGTGTAGGTGTTTTGGCGTTTCGGGGTTTAGGGTTGCGGGTTTAGGGGTTTAGCAGTTTAGGGGTTTGGGGTTTAGCAGTTCAACAACATGTCTGCTCAGTTTCCTGAAGAAAGAACAAAACATTTTAGAACAGCCCGAAAACAAACCAGCAGCCGAGCGGGCGAAAGTGGCCAGGGGGTGGATCCACGCCTGGACCCTCATGCATTTTCTCGGCTACTGATTTTCCGGTCAGAGAAAGAAACAGGTGATCAGCCAACCTCTGCAGTTCAGGGTATATAAAACCCGGGCCCTAAACCATCCTAGACCATAAGTTCTACACGTCGAGCTAAGCCAAGACGTGACCTACAGTCAAAGTTGGCTCAAGACGTCCGGTTCCAAGGGTTAGTATTGCAAAGGGTTTTCGGTTCGCGGTTTGGGGTTCTTCCAAAATCATAACCAAGCTTCTAACTGGCGCTGCTATGCAGATCTTAACGGCCTCAGTTCAATCAACGTCGCTGTTGTTGCTGCTGTGCTTGATTCTGCAACGTCTAGCCTTCCTCCCTCCATTTTACTCTAAGCTCGCTATCTGGAATACTGCCGCCGACCACGATTTCTCACGACTGCATGCACACTGCAGCAGCAAAGTGCCAGTCACTGCCATCCGTGCTGCCGTGGGCCACTGGAGAGGATCCTCATCCCTAAACCCCCAAACCCAAAAGCATAAGCCTGAAAGTAGGGGCCTCAATAATCAGAATACGGTTGAAGGCCCCTTCATAGCATAATTGTAATAAGGAACCTCAAGGAATAGTACTGGCAATTATTTTGGCTTCTATGGTAGGCCGTTTTCGGGCTTGAAGCTCTGGGCATAGGCTTGGTGGAAAGCTTACAATGTCCTTGCGAACTGACTGCCGCAAAAGTCTTCAGAAGCATCGATGCACCTGTGGCTGTCCTGCCGAGCAAAATAAGGGCCTTCCTGATTTCAATAGGGTTGTGGGGCCTTATGCTGCTATAATGGGGAGTCTGACCTGTAGTCCGGCTCCTATTCTACACCACTGCATGGGAGCCAGATCTTTAGGGTTTTGGAGTTATACCTGCACGCTCCAATGTAGGTCCCTCGTACGGCCGTACGGTTAAGACGACTTTTACATTTGGGGCTCTTTAGATGGATAAGCGGAGAAATGCTTACAAACAACAGGAACTAGACAAACCCCAAAAAACCTTAAAAGGGATGTAACCATCGAGGCTAGCTACGATCGGGGCCTGAATACTCAGTGTTGTTCTTTCTTAGGGTTCCTTTTCTTTCCTTCTTTCAACCCCCAAAGCCCCATTCTATTTATTCACGCCCCGGTACTACCCCCCCTCCGTGAGAACTAACCCTCCTTTGTGGCACTCTTTGGGCAGATGCCCGCATGGCAAGCAAGACGAAACATCATCAACATTTACAGCTGCGAGGCAGTTTGAACACAAGTACCGTCAGTCCCAAACAGCCGATCAGAGGGACGCCTGACACCAAAGATGTTCAGTGCATGTTCCAACTTCTGTAAATGAAGGTGTAGAGTTCGGGTTCGGTAAATATAGTTACTTTCCCTTTTCAGCATGGGCTTGGATTGTGTGCCTTATTTTCCCTAAACCCTTAAACCCTAAACCCCAAACCCTAAACCCTTAAACCCTAAACCCTAAACCCCTAAACCCCTAAACCCTAAACCCTAAACCCCAAACCCCAAACCTCAACCTTTGGGACCCTACTTTTGTGATGGAGGGGCCGAGGCCAGGAGCCAGGGGGAGACCTTCAAAAGATCTAGGAAATAACCCTACCTTTGGCCCCCAAAACCGACCGTTTTAAGAAATTATATATAGAAACCATAATAAGGAACCCTAAAAAGGTAGGTTTTTCCGGCCAGAGGTAGGGTTTAGGGTTTACGGGTTTCGGGTTAAGGGTGGTTTTTGGGTTTACGGTTTTCGGGGTTTGAGGAGTAAGGTGCGGGGCTTCGCACGCGGTTGGGTCGTGGATTTCGGAGTTCGGGGGTCCCTTCAGTTCAGCAGAGCATTTGCAGTTTCAGGCCTTCCTCATTTAAGCTTTAGTACTATAGGGGTCCAAATAATTACAATTTTTTTGGGGGGGTTCCTTATTATAGTTATAGTATAATGGGCCCCAAAACCCTATTCCAATTATTAAGGCCCCTATAGTAGAGTAGTTCATGGGCCGAGTCGAGGTGAAGGCTGGTAAGGCAGGTGGACCTTTGGTCCAAAACCCCGGGGCTTTAAGAAAAGCCTGGTCGGAAAATGCCTACCAGCCGGAAACGGCTCAGATTTTCGACGGACCACCTGGGGATGTTGAGGGCTTCGGGCGTTTTTAGGTAACTGGGCGAAGCATGACACTGCAGCGGCCCAAAATGCGCTCATTCCCAGACCTTTAAAATACATACGCCTCTGACCCCAAGCTGTCTTCAACAAAGCCTCACCCAGAAACCACCAAACCATCCTACACACATCTCTATCAAGCACGGATGCCACGGGGGATGCTGGGAGTGCCGGGGTCCGGTTGAAAAAGGTATCCTTAATAAACTCGTTGGCAAGCAGAAACTGTACTTTTTTAGGTTCCCACAGCAGAAATCGTGAAACCCGCAAGAAAAGACAACGAAACAGCGCCCTAGAGCCTTGCAGCTTATCCAGGCGTGCTATTGTAGAGGCGTTAATAATTACCTATACTATTGTGGGGTTCCTTATATAATTGTATAATTATAGTATAATATACCCCCCCGCCAAAAAAAAAAAACTATTCTAATTATTAAGGCCCTTATAGTGGAGACTCATGGGCCTCCACGTGAAGTACATCGGCTCAGCGATTGTTGGTTACCTGAGCGCTCTTCTTTTGAGATCGTTTGAGGGTTTAGGGATTACCTTAACCTACCAAAACCTACCTTTTTGTAGGGTCCCTAAAATTTCCATATTAGGGTTTATAATAAGGACCTACAAAAAAGTAGGGTTTGGTAGATTAAGGTAGGGTCTTCTTTTGAGGAGGTATACAAGTCCCGAGCAACTCATATGACTGGTGTTGCTCAGTTTGTCCCCCTGTTATTATGCTTATTGGAACTCTTGATGGTATTGTATTTGTGGTCTTGTCCTCGTTGTTCCCATGTCTGCTGGTATTTCTAAATATCAGAGCAACAACACGGTAATAAATCTTTCAGTTATGATCCAAAATCCAATAAATAGTAGTAACAATAACAGTACTGCAGTAATAACTCACACTAGTAGCTACCAAAGACAAGCACGGCAAACGTTATCATAACAGTAACCATAGTAATCATCGCAATCCTGGACATGGTACTAACCCAAACAATCGCAGCATATAGACGTAGTAGCCAACCTAATCATAGTACTCACATCGGAAACATTGATAGTAAGAACAACGACCGTAAACCCTGAAAATAGTGATAGCAATAGCCCAAAGAGTAATAACAATAGTAAAAGCCACAGCAATAGCAATAACAATGACAATAGTGGAAGCAGAAGCAAGAAGTCAGTCGCCGTGGCCGTGACAGTGTAACAAGTAGCTAGTAGATAGCTGATATGATTCTGATATGTACGTATGCACGTATGCGTGTACCGTGTACGCATGCGTGTATGTATGCGTGCATGTATGTTTGTATGTTGGTGCGGATGTGTACGTGTCGGTAACTGTCTATGCAGTATGTGAAGCAACTTTATGCGTGTATGTATATGTACATGCACGTATGTAATCTTTTTGTCTCGCGGGCAGTATGCTCGACTCAAAGACTTAGGGTTCGAAAGGAGGATCGTTGCAGCTAGTGTGCACCAGCACAGTCAGAAACTCACAGGAGCGGTTTGGTTAGGGCTTAGGGGCCCAGGGTTCAGGGGTTTGATGGGGTGTGGGGTCTGGGATGCTCTGATCGAACGTGTCTGTGCGTTTGGGACTAAATCAAGTCTTGGGCCTACCTAGGATTTTGGGACTTTGGAATGTCTTCGGTTGATGCCTGGGAATGCTGACAATCGTTTTTTGAACATTCAACACAACATCATAGGGACCCTGAGGGGGGGTAGGGGACTATACTTCCTTAAATCGGCCTTATTAAGTCCTTTTTGTATGCAATAAGGCCCCCTACCCCCTCACCCTTACCCCCCTAAGGGTCCTTATGACAACAAACACTAACCTGAGAGTGGAGACTACCCAAACCCTGTAAGACAAGGCTGCTGGACAGCAGAGGCTTGCGTAACTTGTGTAAGTCATATTAGGGGTTTAGGGGTTTAGGGGTTTAAGGGCTTAGGGTTTAGGGGTTTAGGGCTTAGGGGTTTAGGGTTTGGTGGCTTAGGGTTTAGGGGCTTAGGGTTTAGGGGTTTTAGTATTTAGGGGTTTAAAATGCAAGTCAGTGTAGTTCAGAGGCATCCAGGGAGTCGCTTGAAGTTACGCAGACATGGTGTAACCATCGACGAATTAATCTCTAGTTCATGGTTGGGATAGGATTAACAATGTACATGTTTATTCCTTATTGGGTTTAAGTACCCATAAACATGCAAAGTGTTACCCAACTATGACAAAGATCTGAACAAGCAAGCACCAATTATCAGGATAGTGAGTTCAGTTACAGTTTCCCCTATTATCAGACTGGAGACTTCGGTCCGCGGACTAATATAGGAACCTGATTAAGAAACCCTGGCCCTATAACCCCAATATAGTAGGATTCATATAAGGAACCCTAATAAAGGCCCAAGGTTTCTTAATCAGGTTCCTATGTTCACAAACCCCGGCTGCTCAAGCAGGACAAGGTGCCATGAGAATCGACATGATCGCTGCGAAGATCCCGCTACATGCCATGGCGATCATCTTCAGCATCCTCGGCTGCTGGAACCCTAAACACCATTGCCCAAAGGCTCCAAAGTACCCATATAGAAGAATGCAGGGTTTCCATATTAGGAATTACTATTATGATTTGGGGAAGTATTCCCCATAACAGTACCTAGGACCCCGTTGGGTTGGTGGGATGAAGTAGCTACTGAGGGAAGTCAAATCCTAAAGTTGTGTGACCCAAGGCATAGCCGGCATACGCGGCCGTTGCCATGAGTGTGGTGGAACTACCGTAGGTTCTTGTGGCCCTAATAATTACAATAGGGTTCCCCTTACAGCTACCTTAAGGGTTACTAGAACGGCTACTTTGGGGGCCTTCATGATTAGAATTGGGTTTGGGGGGTATAGCATATATAGTATAGCCTACAAATGAGGAATCTAAACATGAAGGGTTCTGAGTTGTAGGGCGAACTAGCAATGTCACGAAACTACGGCGCCCCTAACACCAAAAACCAACCAAGGAGGCCGGGGCTTGCAACGGCTGGCTGCCAGGTAAAAAGATAATGTAGGAACCTGATTAAGAAACCTTGGGCCTTTGTTAGGGTTCCTTATATGAATCCTAATATATTGGGGCTATAGGCCCAGGGTTTCTTAATCAGGTTTCTACATTAGAGTAGATTTCAGACCCAAAACATCAAACACCTACATCTTCCAAGTCGGAGAAAAGACACTAAGCTAGGGCCCAAAACGGCACATAAGCAAAAATAAGGATAGGGATATCCCATATACACCCCCTTATAATGAAGCCCAATAAGGTAGGGATATCCCTGTAAAATGCTTATGCTTATGTGCTTTTTGGGTTCCGGATAAGCTACAACACTCCTGACAGTATTGGGCTTCACAAGGGTAGGGTTTATAGGGCGTAGGGTATAGGGAGATGCGCTTCGGGGCTAGGGGCTAAGATCTCGCCCTGGGGGTCACCGGACCTAGTAACATAGGGGTCATGATAAACTAGACGAGGGGTTTGCCTGCTATGGTTAGGCCTTCGGGGTTTTTTGTGTCAGTTTGATTCGATGGCATAAGTTTTGTATAGTGAGAAAGGGCTCACAGAGGGATCTGGTTATGGAACTTATTCTGATGGCATCCCTGAGAAATTTCGGCCCAGGGTGCAGCAGCAGCTGCGCACCCGCCAGCAAGCCGCCGGCCAAAGCTTTCACCTCAGCTTGGATGGTTCAGGGTTTAGGTTACTTGCGTATAGTTTTGCTGTACTGTGGTCATAGTATATAACCGACAGTCAAGTTTTTGTGCAGTTCGTGAAAAAAACAAAAGACTACAGGAGAATCGCATGTAGTAAAATATACTTTAATTTAATGAAACAGAATAAAGGACAACACAATACCATAAAACACGATACACTGCAACGACATGATGTATCGGAATATTATATACTACATTGTCCCAAAGATGTTGTCACATACACTTGTGTATATTCTATATATATACACATGTGTGTGCGTGTGAAAGGTGTGTATGCGTATATGTGTATGTGTATCAATGGTCATATAGAGACAAGGACCTGCTGTACATGTACCAGGCTTTCGACGGTTCCTTCGTTGACAGGGTGAAGCTCAGGGCTTGCACATAGGATAAGTTTAGGGCTTAAGGCTCAAGCCCTTAAATTGAGACTATGCAGCTAGCTGCAGGCGCGAAGATGGCATAAGTTACTCCCGTCGCCGAGACGCAGCCTATATCCAAACTACACGACCCCCTAAACCCCCACAGTAAAAGCCCAAAAGTTGGAAACCCAACAGCCTCAATCCTTAAGAGGAATGTGTAGGGAATCCCAGCACTACTTGGCCTAAGTCCGGTTTCCAACTTTATGCAGTTTACTATAAGCTTTACCTGAAGGAAGGAGGATCATAGATTTTTCTGGGGGAGCCTGGATGCGCCCAGATCTACTATGAGGTGCTATGGAGGCCCTACGGCCGGAGAGCCGTGCAGGCCGAATATGGCATCGGGCTCTGTATCGCCAGCGGCGTGCAGAAGAGCCTCTGGGGGAGGGGGAGGGGGGGGGGAGTGCAAACCCTAAGCCCTGAAGCCCTAAACCCTAAAGCCTAAAAATGTAGCCAAGTCACATTCTTCACGATCGCCAGATTGGCGATGCCTAGGGGAGCATACGAAACTGGAAGCCCTGTGGATTTCATAGAAGAGCTGAAGGCCACTTGTGGGGCTACGCCTTAATATATCGAAGCGGGTTGTGGAACTTCCCAGAGAGCCCAAAGCCCCTTAATTAAGGAATATGGCTTAAATTTTATAGGGCTTCATATTATGATTTAAGCTATACTCCTTAATTAAGGGGTATTGGGCTCTCTGGGTTGAAGCCACTTTGACGTGGATCTCATTACAGGCAGAGTACAGGGCTGGATCTGAGCTCATGCGAATGCAGCTTTTGGGCCCAGCCGCCAACCACAAGGCCTAAACACTAGGCCAGGGTCCGAATAATAATCGGTAGATAATAACAACGAATTAACCGTAGCAACGATAAGAATATGAATGGTACTGTCAGTGATTCGTATCTGGTACTCATGATATTGACAACCATAGCAGTACTTGACATAGTAGCAAAAGGCATGGAGGAACGAGCCTGAGTTGGTGCAGGGCCCGACTAAAACCCCCAGCCCGGATTCCGGGTTTTGGTTTACTATAGGGGCCTCAAAAGAGTAGTTCGAACAGGTTTTTGGGCATATCCTAAAGGGATGTAAGTGATGTTATGATGAATAGCTATTTCGGCCTCTATGTTACTCAGCCTCTCATTACATGCTCTCAAAGCATATACTTAGTGCCGTACCTCAAGTCACATGCCAGGAACTCCCAGCCCGAAATGAAGACACTGAAATCCTAAACGCTTGGGACACTAGATGCCTGTCGGGATCCTAAACCCTAAAAGGCCTGAGGCCTCAGAATGACACCACGCCCCTCGACCTAACCCAAGCAACTAATTACTCACCCGAGAGCCACAGAGCCCATTCAAGCCTCTGCTTCATGGTTCAACTTGGGATTGCGCCGTCATGGCTACGATAATTCCGGAGTTTCTTGCTTCGCGCGAGGCGAAAATGTGCAACTCGGAGACGTTAGGGTATCGTTAGGGTTGAAGTGAAGGTTCATGGTCTCCGGGTTGTGCGAGCCACGGAATTGGTGGAAGCACATCGCGGCGAAGTATGCTGAGTAAACCTGTACAACCCTGAGCTCAAGAAGTGAAATTGATCCAGTTGAGAGGGTTTAGGGTTTGGGGTTTAGGACAGCCACGATACGGCTGCGATGGGCAAGCAAATGCGGGTCGTCTGGGTCGAGGAACCTGGGAGGAAATCTGTTGCTTCCGGATCTCCCGCTTCTGTTATAGACGTTGTAGAATAAAGCTTCAACAGAGCTCCTATAGCTCTTTTTGTAGAGTGAGAAGGTTTACCCAGCTATACCGAAACCTCAATCTCATATTCCTGAATTGCTGGTTCAACCGAGGGGTCCTTCGTGTGTTTTCTCGACCTGAAAATTAACAACAAACCCTAGGGTTTTGTGTGGAAAACAGCGCTGTCATCTGGACTGGGAAACGAATTTGCAAATTAATCTGATGGATTCTGTTGGTATAAGATACTGAATTCAATCCAGTGCACATATCCTTTCGCGAAGTTATTTCAGAAGGAACTGCATGTTTTAGCAAATGCTCGGAGGAGGCCCTTTGTAGGTATGAACCTGCCAGGCCTGGCGAGACACTCATGGGTCGTGCGAGCTTTAGCATTCCAACTGATGGCGGGCGACTGATTGGAAATCCAAGCGTATTGTACACTACAAGCTCGGGGCACAATAACAGCCAGCATTGACAGCATGACCATCATGAAACCCAAAACACAACACATCGAAACACACAAATGGGACAAACCACCCCGCAAGATAGCATCGCACAGGAAAAGCGAAGCAGTTATAGGTAACAGCAGCAACACGCACACACACACACACACACACACACAATGTACACACAAGAAAAACAGGCAACACCAACAAACGACGCTCTTTGTTCATTGCCAGCTGGCTTTCAACCCTTCTGACCCTACCACTTCCATACTCTAAACACCCTGACAGCCACGAACACCGTGTTGGGAAAGAGCTATCCTTCCCCAACCAAGAGCACACAAAAACCCTCATGAACCCCAAACATAGAAACCCAAATTCTATCAAACAGTAAACTTCCATAATTTCAAACTCGACTCCATTTTCGGTTTAGAGTTTGGGGGAGCATTTTCTGTCCGCCAAAAAACGGATCTTGGTTCGGCTCTTCCCGGCCCGCTCCGGCGGGCCGCTCCCGCACTTCGTCCGCAGGGAGGAGGATTGCCTGAACTGGCTTCCCCTGGGGCTCCAAATAGCCCAAAGTAGGTACTATTTATAGACTTTCGACCCCAAAGTAGGTACTATTTGCATACTTGGAGCCCTAGGCTTCGGCTGTATGCGAAAAAGATTCTGTGTTTATATAGATATCTGGGTGGTTGTCAAAAATATGGTCCCGTTTTGGGTCCCTAAGTTTATAGGACGGCACCTAATACTTAGGGCACCCAATTAGGGACCATAATTTTGACAACCCCCCCATATCTAATTATTGATACATATTGGGGGTTTTCGGGCTTCGGAGTTTAGGGTTTAAGGTTTAGGGTTTAGGGATTGGGGGCTTGGGGGACTGAGTTTGGTGGGGTCTACCTGGACCCCAAATATCCTACCTTTTTAAGGACTTTTATAAGGAAATCATAATGGGGAACCTGAAAAAAGGTAGTAGTTTATTTGGGGTTCAGGTAGGGTCTAAAGTTTCGGTAGGGTTGGCAACAGACGCTAACTTGAGGCTCTGTGGTGTTCAGTCTGGAATCTTCGACGGTCGAGTAACGGGTGGGTGGTTTAGGGTGTTTGGGGGCCTGAGTTGTCAGAAAAAGGTTTCGGGATTTATATTCTGTTCTTTACAACTGTACGGAAAATTCTAGGTTGTGCTTGGGCTGCCATTTCAGGTTCCAGGACAAAGCATTTTGGAAGAGTTGCCGCGAGGGAAAAATCACAAGCTTCCAAAAGGGCCTCCTTTGGGGGCAGAGCTTACCTACAGTGGGGTTGCCTTATCGGATCCTAAATGTCGCAAGTTGGTGGAACAAACAGCAATTGCAACGGAGACTATAGATAGGAGCTCCGGATTTGGAGGCGGTTTTCAATTCAGTCTCGGTTACTTCGGGTTTAAGGAAAAAATCGACCGCGAAGACAACCTGTCACGATTAACTACCAAGAGCCTCGAGTTGAGGGCTTATAGGAGTTAAGGGCTCAGGGTTTAGGAGGTTCGTGGGGTGACACCAGACGAACAGAGCCAGAAAAATCAGCGATCCGGACCTCCCCGGCATCCACGAAATCCTAACACCCTGACTTAAACCACGAATCAATCCCTCAAGCACCCTTCAAGTACCCCTACAGTACCCTTCAAGTAGCCCCCCCCCTTCAAGTATGCTTAACCCAATCTGCTCCTGCAATTCCCTGTTTCGGCCTCTAGATCAATAACGCCACGGACCTTCAGGCAAGGGCTGAATCTGAAGCAGCTTCCTTTGTTCGGGCTTTGGGGTTTACAGTAGAAGCAAAAAGTTGGAAACCCAATAGCCTCAATCCTTAAGAGTAATGTATAGGGACAGCACTATTTGACCTTAACCTGGTTTCCAACTTTATGGGGCTTACTGTAGTCTTCCCTCCTGCGGTGCTAGACGAATTCATCCTCGTCAGCTGGCGTGGTCTAGGGTCTACAAGTTTTGTGCAGGCTGGTCGGGCATAGAACATGAGCGCACTCGCAAGTAGCTTCATGAAAGTTGCCAACGCTGTGGTAGTCTGGCTTGCCTTGGGTTTAGAGGTCACGCGATGTGCCCGCTAGCCGAAGCTCAACAGCAAGCAATTTCAGATGAACCCTCAACCCTCAACACTGAAGTCTAAACTTAAACCTATACCCCTCCTTGTTAAACCCTGACATCAAAAAACTGAATCTAAACCCTTCCTTGTTAAACACCGAGAGCTATGTGCTCTGTGCTTGGGCTTCGGAGTGCCAGGCAAGGCGACTCCATGCATAACAACTCGTCTTGGGAAGAACCAATGGGGAAAGGAGGGACCTTCAGGGCACTCTGTGTTAATGTAGGAGCCTGTTTAAGTAACCCTGGGTACTTATTAGGGTTCCTTATACGAATCCTAATATATTGGGGGGGTTATAGGACCAAGGTTTCTTAATCAGGTTCCTACATTAGGGTTTTAGTATGTTTAGTTTAGGGCTTAGGGCTTTCTCCAGGGCACTCTGTGTTAGGGTCTAGGATGTTTAGTTTAGGACTTAAGGCTTTTGACAACAAGGGGCCGCGGTGTACTATTGGTAACTTTCTCAGTCCCATGTCAGAGAGTTCCTGGCTCCGAAGACCCGCCGTGACTGTCGCTCCACTTGCTTTGATCACGGCTGCAGTGCTCAGTAGCTGCGTTACCACTGTCAGGTTAGGGTGCAATGTATAAAAACTTTGTTTTAGGCTTCTTTAGAGTACAATCTTTGGAGCCATTTGGCAGTGCCCAGTGCCCAAGGGCAGGATTGGGAGGACGGGCCTTGTGGTCCCTAGGGTGCTCTCGTGGAGTAACAGTATAATCAACATAATTATATAAAGGAGCTCCACTGAATAATGTTGGTATTTCAGTGCTGAGGTTACTACATACAGACCACTTTGGATTATTTCATACACTACGAGGTCTTGAGTTCCGGGCTTTAGGATCTTTGCCGTTTACCCATATAGGCCCCAAAGTAGTTCCTTTTTGGGATTACATTATAGGATTCTAAATATGAACCCCAAAAAGGAACTACTTTGGGGCCTATTATGGTTAGAGCTATGGAAATGGACTAACGAGCCCCAGAATAGACTTCTTATGGCTCGGCAGCCTTAATGCAGCTTCCTTGTGGAAGGACTATTACGACAAACCTGGTTGTCCCCAATCCGAACTATGCATACACGGCCATGGACATGAACCCCTCAAAGCCTAATACAGGGGCCTAATTCCCAAAAGCGCGTATGAACACGTGCCTTCAACGCGCCCCTGGAGAAAATCCATTAAGTCCCAAGGCATTAGCAAATAATTACCAATACTATTCCGGGGTTCCTTATTTAAACTATAGTATGATGGGCCCCAAACTCTATTCTAAACAATTAATTAAGGCCCCCATATTAAAGGCCCGAAACTTCACGATTCGCCAGCCTCGCCGGGAAAGGCCGGATGGAACATGTGCAGGGAGCCCTTGGGAAAGTCCACCACCCGATTCTGCTTCCTCGCCTGCAGGGACTCCATCAGGGCGTGGAAGTATCTTGCAAAGAGGAACCCCGCCACAGGTTCCCCAAATGACGAGTTCTACGACACGGCCCAGAAACTCTGGGTTAAGAACGGGCCTTCTGAAGGGTTCCACTTTTGGATCTTTCGGGTACTGAGCCTGGTTGCTTAGGGCTTGTATTAAAATTGCGGCTCAGGGCTTCTAGTACAGTTGGGGTCTAGCGTTTTTGGCATATGATTGGGGTTTAGTACGGGTTTGTTTGAAGCTCACACTCGGCAATACCAGGCAAGGTCTTCAGATACTACGGGGCTACGGAGAACAGGGCGTCTACCTACTCATTATGCTAAAGTGGGGTTTAGGGTTTAGATTGGTCTTTGGCCTGAAAGATGCCAGGGAGGTCCCGGGGTCCAGAAAGAAGGACGTTGCATTCAAGTGGGTGGTTGTCAATCTTAGGGTCCCTTTTTGGGTCCTTATGACAATACAGCACCTAATATTTGGGGTACCCAAAAGGGGACCATAATTTTGACAACCACCCTAGTGTTTCGAGAATGGGAATCGCTCTGGCCATTTGGCTTCATGCTGCGTGATTCAGCCACTGGTGTCTACCCCCACTCTGTGCATTACCGATACATGCATGCGAGGTGGCTCCAGCAATTAACTGGGTTCTTAACTGGGTCCAGCTTTGAGGGTTCCTGCGGCAGCGCAGTCGAACCAGCAATGTCTTGGCACAAAACATGGTCACCATTGACATAAAGTGCCAGGCCACAGCACGGCACAAGTAATGCAACATTCTGAAACTATTTAAAGGCATGAGTCAGCTGTCTTTGACTACCACTTTCTACGTCGTTGGTTCTGCTCCCCTCAGTCACAACCGGTCTTTTGGGCGGCATCACGATCTGATCCCCAACGGTGGCTTCCAACATTCTTCAAAAATATTTGGGAGTTTCCGAAAATTTGGGGTACCCTATTTGGGGGTCCTTATAATAAGGACCCTACTATTTAGGGTACTATATTTGGATCTCCTATTTTCGGAAACTCCCATTTCTAAACACAGGAGCTGCTATGCAAGTGCACTCGAAGCAGGGGAAAAGGATTGATGGAATTTTGCCAAGCACGCACGACCTGTCCGTGCGTTGTGGCAGGTCAACTTGAGGGAAGTACACTCGACCGGTGCAAAAAAATCAAGGCACGCTGCCGGTGCCTTCCAGATAGACAGTTGGGAATACCACTGGCAGCGAGAACACGAAATTGTGGATTCCTTCAAATGCCAGGTACTCGGTACTCTGACTCTGGGCGCTATTCAAGAATCACACAAAAGTCGAAGCGACAACCGAGGACGGTGGAGGTCGAGTCCCACACGATGGTCACTCCGTGTATCTTACCATCTCGCGCGAGCTTCTGGCAGAACCCCTGGCCCAACTTCAAGCTTTGATTCAATTCCTAGGCCCACAAAACCCTAAATCCAGTGCTGGACCCTGCGCCTTTAGGTACGGGTTAAAGCCCTCAGAACGAACCCCAAACCCTCGCGAACGGTAAGGCTTGAAATGAAGAAGCGAGTTATAAAGTCTCAGCGGGCGTGTCGACGCCACTTGCTGCACCTTGCGTGTAGGCAGGCCATACACGCAACCATGGCATACCTTAAAAGTCACTGAACCGTGCAAGCCTTATATATCTCCGAAATCCCATACCCCCAGTTCTCGAATGCTCAGGCTTCGATGCGCAGACGTCGGAGCTCTTCCTGTAGGCGACGCTGAATGTCAGGCTCAATGTTCCGGGTGAACATGTCACCCAGCATGGCTGCCACAGTTATGACGGCAATCTTCTCGTGAAGCCGTGAGCCGGTGGATTCTGGGGCTTCGTTACGTAGCCCTTCCTCGATGATGTCCAGCAACCCCGTGACTTGCGAAGCCAACTCCGGAACTTTTTGCAGCTTCTGGTGAAAGCTATCACGAAGCAATCGCAACTTCGCGGATCCCTTCATGCGGTTGATCCTCTCCCGAATGTGCCTCGGAAATGCCTGCGGCTTCTCGCTGCCGTGGGCATGGTGGCAGTACTTGCAAGCCGTTCCATTTCGGCACCGGCCCAGAGCCAGCAAGACACAAGGTCGGCGGCAGAAATGCGGATGCCCGAGGCTCCCGGCTACATCGTCTTGCTGACAAGCTTCAAGGTCTTCCGAACCCGGTGGGGTAAAGGCGATCGCAGCCGTGGCCGTCATAGCGGGGATTCCGCACCTGCCCTCCTCCAGGAGCCCTGCCAAGTAGTCGTCCTCGCAGTGAGAGCTCCGAGGATGCGTCCTTGCCGACATGCTCGCGGATCGCCTGAGACTGGACGACTGCTCCACGACATCGATGAAAGTGAACTTGGATATGAGCTTCACTCCGTCAAGCTGGGCTTGCGAGAGCATGGGTTCGAAGGCGGAGGTCTTCCTCAACGATGACGGAAAAAGGGAAAGTTCTTGAGAGCTCACAGCTATTCAGGATCCTGTGCTAAGGTTTAATTAAAGGTTTCTGAATTGGCAACTCCCAACAGACCCTGATGCCGTTTACCGCAACAACAACTAAATAATTACAACATAAACATGTCTCTCTCTCTCTATATATATATATACATATATATATAGAATACAACACATACAGGTTCATGCGTATCCACAAAGACATCTATGCTCATCCTGTACCCTTAACCTCAAGCTCTAAACTCCAAATCGTAACCCCTGTCCCAACCCTAAGCAGCGAATGCTGATTTTCAAGCCTTTAAATCCTGAACCCGGAAACCTAATGTAGGAACCTGATT
Source organism: Symbiodinium sp. clade A Y106 (assembly GCA_003297005.1). Taxonomy (NCBI): domain Eukaryota; class Dinophyceae; order Suessiales; family Symbiodiniaceae; genus Symbiodinium; species Symbiodinium sp. clade A. The sequence goes on from BGNK01000932.1 coordinate 152,325, forward strand.
AGGGTTCCTTTATGAATCCTACTATTTTGGGGTCATAGGCCCAGGGTTTCTTAATCAGGTTCCTACATTACCCTAAACCTGAAAACCTAAACTGCTTCGATGCTGGCAGGGCTCGATGAGGAAATCTTTCGAGAAGTCTAAGGTCACCTCTGCAAGCCTGCATTTAAACTGGGGTCGTAAGCGAGTTGCTTCAAACCGTTGGTTCGGGAAAAATCGGGCTGTGCGTGAGGCGGGCAGAGTAAAGAAACGGGAGCGGCGGTTGACACAGGAACTTTCGGATGCCTGGGTTTAAGGCTTCGAGGTTTGAAGTTCTACGCGGCGACAGGAGCAAGCCAGTGACGGCCGACTGAAACCAAAAGGATGTCAAAACCGAGGAGTTGTGTGAAGGTGGAGCACAAGTACCCTCACCAGAAGGAGAACTCGGCGGAATGCCTGATGCCTGCTGCAATCCTCGATCCATGTGACAAGTTTTTTGGAGTTTACTAGACGGTGGCCACGGTAAATGCAATCAAGACACACTTCGTCCGAGGCAAGCATGTTGTCGTTCCAGATCTGGACCGTTAGCCTCCAGGGGATTCAGAATCGTCTTCCGGATTGAAATAATGTAAGGCACCCGAATGTGTTATAAGCTTATGCTGCAGTAAAAACCCTTTTATAAGACTGTTATAAATGTATCCTACGACGAAGGCTCGAATTTGGGAACCAGGGCTGCTACTTGCTGCGAGGACTGAGGCTGCGGTTCGCGTATAAGGTGTTAGGGCCAAGCCTCACGCCAACACCTCATGATCCGCAGGTCTGTATGTGCCTCGCTCTGTGTCTCCCCCTCCCCCTCGTCCCTTCGATGTCCACCCAAACAAGATCTCGCAGTCTTTCCGTGCAGACCGAATGTAGGATCCCGAAAAGTTTGAAGCGCTCTGTTGGCCTTTGAAATTTCTGGGGTCTGATACACAGCTGCTCAGATCTCTCCTCTGCAACCCCCTCCCGGCCTGGGTTGTTTGCAAGGGATCATGACCTGATTGGGGCGTCGGATGAAGGTTGCTTGGACTTCGGTCACGGGTTACGGCTTTATGGCTTTGCAGGTCTGAGCCCGATAAAACCCAAGGGTCCAAAGACTCAAACAGTGTATACCTTGCCCTGGACCTCTCTGTAATACCTTTGGGCCGAGAGTCATGGAATACTTGGGCTCGGAGTCCCATGAATGGAACAACCTCAGCCCTACCTCGCAGCATCCCGACACGTATATTTGCATGTCTAGTTGGGCCCTACCGACAGCAGTATCTTGTTTTCTAATGTGGTGCCTCAGCTTCGAAGCCCCAGACCCTGAATTCACGAACGAGGGCTGCGGTTCAGAGACTAGGTCGTGTTGGTGGGTCCAAGGTCAGCCGTTGAGTCAAGTTTTTCAAAAAGAAGAATGCTAAATCACTCGTCTAATCATTTCTCGGTAGACGCGCTATATCTTCGCATGGAATATATTTTCTAGGCAAGGGGCAAGTATGCAGAGGCTGCCTAGTCACCGAAGCCCATAGGCCCTCTTTTTGTTTCTTGACGACTCTGGGTGGTCGATGAGTTTAGGGTTTAGGGGTTAGGGGTATATAGGGTTTAGGGTTTATAGGGGTATCAGTACCCCCACAGTACTCCCACCCATGTCCAAAAAGGAAGCCTAAAATTACATTACACATTCACCCAAGCCCGAAGATGCCACCATAAATCGTACTGAGTATGGGCACACTAGGTCTTGTTGCTCTGCCAAGGCATTACCAGGTTTCGAAGTTGCCTACCAGCCAGGGCACAGCTGCAACTGTCCCAAAGGATCCATGTACCCAAATAATATATACTTTGCCCCCAAAGTACCAAAAGAGGGACTACTTTAAGGTCTAAGTAACCTTAAACCCTAAACCCCTAAACCCTAAACCGTAAGCATATACTCTTCGGGTACATGGATCCTCAGGGTGTGAAACCTAGCCCTTCCAGGCTCCCGTTCTGGATGTTTCCAGCTCATAAAGCTCCCTTCTTGGAGGTTCAGGGGTAGTTATAAGTGGGGTTATAAGGGCCCTAATATGGGTTATAAGTATAGTTACCCTACTTGTAACCCTACTTATAGCTACCCATGAACCTCCAAGTTTCCCACCCCTAAAGTGGTTTAGGGCCGGAGTGCCCTCAAGCAAAGGGACCCTTCCAGCATGAGATGTCCCATGACACCCCCGCACCGGAAGATGACCCCCCCAACATGGCTACTTGGAGGTTCATGGGTAGTTTATAAGTAAGGTAACTATACTGATACCCCGTATTCGGCGACTTTTTACCCCACTTATAACTACCCATGAACCTCCAAGTACCAACCCTGAATGGGCCAAGCACGTGCCGCCAAAGGCACATCCTTGAAGATGAGCCGCCAGTTAAGAGTGGCCTTCGGTCGCGGCTTAATTATTAGAGGGACTTGGGCCTGTGCTGCCGGCTGGATCCAGTGTCATGCGCCTCTACTTTTGCATATCTTTACAGGATCATCTCAAAATCTAGCCTTGAGTGCTAAATCTCAAGACAGAAGCTGTCCTCAGGTTTCCGGTGGGCCAACCATAAAAACCTAAAAATCCAGCCGTAAATCACACTAAGTCCCTAACCCCTAAACGCTAAACTCACGGATCCTACGCAACTGAAAACCGTGAACAAATACCTTACTTGCGTGAAAGCCCATACTATGTAGGATAAAGGTGTGTGTGTGCGTGTGGCAATCCTGTACCTAAGGACTTTGAGTGGTAAAGTTATGTTTGGACTGGAAATGAATGATTGCAACAGAACTGTTGGGACGTTGGCAAAGAAAAAACAGGGGCCTGGCAGCCTATTCCGTGATGCCAGCCAACGAAGCTAGCGGAATAGGTGGAAGGAGCTATGGACGCATAGCTCTGTACCTGCAAGAAGTTTCACTTGATCGTTTTATCTTGCATTAGAANGTAGAAGGCCTGAGACCCTGAGGTTCTTTCTAGTCAAGATCAAAATCATTGCCATCATTAGAGAAGTGAAGAGATCTTTAAGGTGCTTTTAAAGAAATAGGATATCATCGAAGAAAAGAGTTGAGAAAGATGAGAAGAAGGCACAAAAAGCAACCATCGAGAACCGGATGAGACCGGAGACCCATGTGTGTTTCGGCTGGTAATTCTGACAAAGGGCCAGTCGTGAAGGATACCGATGGTGTCCCCCTTCAAGCATACCCAACAAGATAGCCGAATTATACCCGACATAAAGTCCGTTACATTCTGGTGTCAGGCCAGACTTTTTCCAAGCACCCAAAGCTCTTTAAAGGCTCGCGCACTCCCAGGTATACCCCAACCAATAATCACCCAACTCTGGTACGTCTCCTTGAGGTGTATCAGACTATTAACAAAGCTCATCCAAGCGTCGCAGATCCATATCAAAGAATACCTAA
>BGNK01000932.1:160018-187896 GCA_003297005.1 Symbiodinium sp. clade A Y106
CGGGGTTGAGTGCGCGGAAATTTTGTACCTAAGGACTTTGAGTTGTAATACTGCTGTGTTTTGGACAATAGATGGATGACAGTCAATGTTTCACCCTTGGCTATACAGCGTTTCACATACGAGGATACCCAGGCTTGAGATCCAATTACAAATTCAACTGATAAGTTGAACTGTTTTGCATCTACAAGCTCTTACACAGTGCAGTATGGCTGCAAAGGTTTCTTCAGGTTCAACAACCACCAAGTCATCAAGAACATTACGACGAGGACAAAACAGAGACGACAACAGGGCAATGATTGGACCGCTTCAGTTTGGACATTGAGGTTTCGGAACTTGAAGTTTCGTTCTNTCAACAACCACCAAGTCATCAAGAACATTACGACGAGGACAAAACAGAGACGACAACAGGGCAATGATTGGACCGCTTCAGTTTGGACATTGAGGTTTCGGAACTTGAAGTTTCGTTCTGGTGTTAGTTTTCCTTGTCTAGTTGTTCTGTTGACAACCAGTATAACCGGGGTTGAGTGCGAGGCAATTATGTACCTCAGGAGAAACTCAACATCATGACGACACAAAACCTGTTATCTAGGATGATAGTCAATGTTTCACCCTTTGCTATACAGCGTTTCACATAAGAGGATACCCAGGCTTAAGATCCAATTACAAATTAAAGTGATGAGTTGAACTGTTTTGCATCTACAAGCTCGTACACAGTGCAGTATGGTTACAGAGGCTTCTTCAGGCTCAACAACCACCAAGTCATCAAGAACATTACTACGAGGACAAAAGAGACGACAACAGGGCAATGTAACCTGGCGAAGTCAAACCTGTAACTCCAAAGCCTTGAACAAGTTTCGTTCTGGTGTTTGTTTTCCTTGTCTAGTTGTTCCGTTGACAACCAGTATAACCGGGGTTGGGTGCGCGACAGTTTTGTACCCAAGGACTTTGAGTTGTAATAGGACTATGTTTTGGACAACAGATGGATGATAGTCACGAAATATCTTGTATGATTGCACAGAGAAAGAGGGGCTTGAGATTTTGGTATTGTTGGTTTTAACTTGTTTAGTTGCTCCGTTGACAACCGGCATGACCGGAGTTGTGTGTGTGGCAATCCTGTACCTAAGGACTTTGAGTGGTAAAGTTATGTTTGGACTGGAAATGAATGATTGCANGACCGGAGTTGTGTGTGTGGCAATCCTGTACCTAAGGACTTTGAGTGGTAAAGTTATGTTTGGACTGGAAATGAATGATTGCAACAGAACTGTTGGGACGTTGGCAAAGAAAAAGCAGGAGGCTGGCAGCCTATTCCGTGATGCCAGCCAACGAAGCTAGCGGAATAGGTGGAAGGAGCTATGGACGCATAGCTCTGTACCTGCAAGAAGTTTCACTCGATCGTTTTGTCTTGCATTATNGTCAAGTTCAAAATCGTTGCTCTCATTAGAGAAGTGAAGAGATCTACAAGGTGCTTTTTAAGAAATAGGATATCATCGAAGAAAAGACATGAGAAAGATGAGAAGAAGGCACAAAAAAACAACCATCGAGAACCGGCTGAGACCGGAGACCCATGTGTGTGTGTGTGTTTTGTTTGTTTGTATGTGTATATATATATATACACATGCACACAAATACATACACATCGAAATATAGATACAGATATGTAGACGAAGATATCAGATATAAGTACAAGATGTAAGATGAGATACAAGATAACAGATATTAGACATTAGATACTAAACATTACGGTATGAGACATTACGATATTAGATATTAGACGTAGATATTATAGCTATACATATGTGTAGTATGAATATATATATATATGCGTGTGTGTGTGTGTATGTATGTATGTATGTATGTATATACACATGTATTTATTTGCTTTTATTTAGAGATGCTCTCTTTGCGGAACAATGGAGTCTATATTGGGGATTCCAGAAGACTAGTTAACAGGCACAGGCTTTCATTCCCAGGTTCCTCCCTTAAGATTAGCTGAAAGAGCACCAAAAGATAAACTGGGTCTAGGGCCTAGGGTTCAGGGTTTGTGGCTTGGCGGAATAGCGAGTAAGCGAACATATCTTGCGACAGTGCAATTTTGAGTGCATCGTAGTATGAGGATTGGCCGCTGTAGCCGATTGTGGAGGGATTTCTTCTTTTTCTCCCACCCCACGCCGTCTGACGCGGCCAAACCACCCAAACCTCTTCCTTTTAGGGTTTGGCTCTAAACTCACTCCATGGCTTTCTTCTTCTCTTCAAGCGGTATTTTTGTAAGACAGGACGGGTCCGTTTCTGGTAGCGGCCCAAAACAAAGAAGAACCTGCTCCGGCACATACATGCTACCGTCCCCATGGCTGTGGGTCGGTATGCGCCATCGAGGTTGAGGGGCTTAAGCGCCGCCCCTGAGTTTCGGGTTAGGCTGTTGAGTTTCAATGGCTTATGTTTATTGCGCTCTGTTCATCCAAGGATCCACTTTTCAGACCAGACCCTGTCCCAAATCCTGAAAGAAGCTTACAGTAGAAGATATTGGCTTCAGGGCTTGGGCTTTGGGGTTGACGGCTTAAGCTACAGAGATTCATCAGTCTTACCTGGCATCAAGTTGTTAGGAGACCTTTGATTCGACAGCATGAGTTCAAGCCCCACCTACTAAGCGCCCGTTTCAGATGGAGCCCAACCCCCCAACACAAAGCAACAAACCCGAAATTCTCAACACTAACCCGAATGCGTCACCCCCCTGCGGGCCACCTCCAAGTCTCTGAAGAACTCCAAGAACTTCTCGCCAGCGACCCCGTCCGGCCCACCCGGATGGTCCGCTGGAGGGAGCTCGTCGGCATACTTCTGGTAGAGCAGCTTTAGAGCCTTCTGCTTGACCACGCGAAACCCGAAACCTTCACCCCCCCAAATCCTAAACCCAAAGCCTGTCAACCCCAAACCCCAAGCCCCTCAAGCCTAAACCCTCACCCTAAGCAGCTCACAAGGCCTTCTTGTTGACATTCGGCTGTCGGACACTCTTGCGAAGCATCCTGGAGAAAAACTCCCAAAACCGGGGATCCCGTTTTGGGGTCGTTGCACTTGCATCAAAACAGAAGGCTGTTTATCAGAAAAAACATTCTTTAGTCCTAGCCTCCGGGACCTGAACATCCGCAACTATCCGCAACGCCTCAAAATCCCCTTTGAAAAGACCTTCAACCGTAAACCCAAAACCCCAAGACACTGAACCCCAGACCCTAGGCCTAGGCCCTAAGCTTAAAGCCCCAATACCCTAAACCCCAGATAACCCTAAACCCCTCCTTGGGACAGCGTACTGCTCTGTCGGCATGGCGACCATGTCATGGAGGTCCACAGCGAAGTCTGCGCCGTTGATGGACACCGTCCCACGGCGCTGGCCCCGCCGGACGAGTGTGTTGATCTCGGAGCTGACAGCCTCAGGGCTGAGAAGGAGGAGGAGGAGGAGGACACTGGCATTAATGAGAAGATGCATAACTGTATGGAACGTGAAATCGCCTGAACTAGAACTATCACTCACACTAGCACATCAGCACTAGCGCTAGCGAGAGGAGTCACCATGGTACTACAGTTTCAGCACCAGCCGCCTCATGGAATGGCCGCCAGATGCCCGGAGACCCAAAGGCACGGTCCCGGAACTCCCAGCGTGGGGGAAGCGCCATCTCGAAGGACCGGTCGCAGTCTGCATCCCAGGTCTGGAAGTCCATGGTGCTGACCTTTGGGAGATGCTTTAGCTATTTTGGGCTTTCGATTTTTTAGGGCCTGAGGGTTTAAGGGTAAAGCTTTGCAGGTAGGCTTCTTCACGGATTGGGGTTGAGAAGGAGGAGGTTTTGGGCATGATGACCTTGGTGTCCGTGACCCTGGTGACCTTCACCGTCCTGAGGCAGTGCCTCCTGTCACCCTTGATGCAGAGGCTGCCCGTCCTGGCAACTTCCGAGCTCAACTGAAGGGAGTGGGCCCAGGGCAGCCCGCTTGGAGTGCCATGGGCTTTGAAACATCCGAGCAATCTGAGCAAAGGCAGCGTGGCGAGCATGAGACAGTATCACACTTGCGGAGTGGCTCTTCATATTCATTTTCTGAATACACACAGGGAGACGGGAGTTGTGGAGTCCGAACTGAACATACAGCTCTCGCGTGGCTTAGAACATGAAAGCACCCCTCAATGAGAGCCTCTGTCAGCAGCTCGATCAGCTTCTTTCCTTCGTCACCCTGACAAAATGGAGGCACTACAACAAATTGGGCGTGAAGCAGTTACAACAGTATCTAAGAGGGGAATTCTGGCAAAACCGAAGGATTACTAACGAATCGGGCCCCTGGTTGTCCAAGCTCCTCTCAACTGCAGAGCCACTCGAGTTTTAATTTTGGCAGTGTGCTTAGGCCCACCCATTCGGTAGCTGCAAGCAGGCGTTGGGGGATTGCCTCGTCGACTATGTGCGACTCTAACCCTTGACTTCCAAATAGCCATGACTCTCCGTACGCTCTTTTTTCGGTGGTTCTGTCCTCCGACACGCTTTCCCCGCAGAAAACACATCCGGATCTCCCGACTCTCGGGACCACAAAGCCCCAAACTCCACAACACCTTGGCTACTCAAGATCTTGAAGTCTTGACCTCGATGGCCGCTGCACTACTCCTCCTTGCTGCTTCTCCCCCTGCTCTTGCGGCTGCTGCTGCCCTCCTCGTCCTACTAGAAGGAGTATTGGTATGATGATAACGACGACCACCGCGCGTCTGCTGATGCTGCACACTTGCTGTCTGATTCTAGGTTGTGCTCCAATGCTTGCATCTGCATATGCAGTATGCAACCTTTTCGCCCCTTAAACTATTAACTCGCTTTTTCCTCAATTGTACACTCTGGCCCTACGAAATCCTGCCTGCCAACCCTAACTACCAAGTGTCCTGTGGCCTGAAGCACACGGCGAAAGTCCGCCAAGGTCTTCACGCTGTGCTTCCTCGGCGGTAGGTCTGGGCTCGCTGGACTTCATCAACTTGCATGGGCTTTCAGGGTTGTGGGGCTTCGGGTTTAGGCTTTTGGAGTTCAGGAGTTCGGGGCTTAGGGTTTAGGAGTTCACACCCGGGGCTTGAACCGCTCCATCCTTCTTCCCTAGCCTTCCTTTACGTTGGGTTGCAGGATGCTGGTGTGGGTCTTTTCATGGTTCTCTTCAGGGTTCTACTGACGGCCCTATTCAGGGTTCTACTGAGAGTTGCACTCGTAAAAAGGGGCTCAGGAAACGGGTCTGCATCCGAGATCTGCTTGAGGGTTTCTTCTAGATATTATCTGAAACCCTAAGAAACACTGTCCATAATGATTCGGGTTTCCGTAATCAGGCCGGTCGGTCCGGCAGAAAGGGCTCAGGGGAACAAGATGGCAGAACAGCCCGCTTTAAATGAACCCAATACAGGGGCCTTAATAACTAGAATATATAGGGTTTGGGGGGCCCATTATACTATGATTATAATAAGGAACCCCCAAAACAGTATAGGTAATTTGTCAGGCCCCTAAAGTATGCTTCGGGGTTCATGGCTCAGGGTCTAAGAGGTCATGGTGTGGGGCGTAGGGTTCGGGCCTCCAAGTACTGAACCCTAGGCGTCTAAAACCAAAGCCCCTGCATGGCTGAGGCTCGGACTTGAGCTGTCGGGCGCATGCACTTGTGGCAGCCTGGTGGCAGAGGGACTCCGAGTTGCCCCAATTCAGGTTTAGGGTTTAGGGTTCGGGGTTATGGGTTCAGGGTTTAGGGTTCTAGGCGGTGGCTAGTGTAGAACTCTGAACTCCATTTCGACAGTGCGTCCCGACACCCCCAACTGTTTTCTGGCAGCCTGCCTCCAACTTCGCGCCCGGAATGGACATGACCTGTGTACAAAGAGCGCCCAATACCCCCTTAAGTCAGCTATTCCTTCTACCAAGAGCATACATACATACATACATACACATATACACATGTGTTGTGTAGACGTCCAGCCTCTCGGGCATTGAGTAGCTCCCGGTAGATGAAGGAGCTTGGCCCCTGCCCACACGCGAAGCTCGGCATGTGCATCTGAAAGTTTCCACTTTGGCGCGGACAGTCAAGGGGTTGGGCGTTCAGGGCTTATGGATTGTCACTGTTTACGGTTTAGAGTGCAGGGTTTATCACTGCTAGGGGCTTGTGGTTTAGGGCTGAAGATAAGGAATGCATTCCGGATTTGCAGCTTAAGATCGGGGCCCAGAACAGGCTCTCAAAGATTAGAAACCTTCACCCGAACCCCTACAACCTTAAAGCCCTCAACCCCTACAATTCCGTAAACCCCTAAATCCTTTGCACCCTGAGCCCTACAGTCCCAGACCTTGAACCCTGAATCCGTCCTTCTTGAGAAAGCTCGGCAGCTGCACGAGATGAACCTCGATGGCCTCGGGCTGCTTGCATCATCCTACTTTGTATGATGTTAGTTGATGCTATCTTATTTTCGATTGCTTTCTATATTTTATCATACTATCTTTATGTTTTATTGCTATTTCAATATCATATACCCTGAACTCTACCTCCAAAAGCACTGGAGCACTGAAACTCAACACTGATCCCAATAGCAAACCCTGGGCCCAAGGCCTCTAGGCCTGAATCCTAAACCCCAAAACACCTGAAATCTGCACTCCACACCCGACCACCCTCAACCCTAGACCTTCGGCTGTAGCCCCTTATCCTAAACCTCTAAACCCAGAAACCCTGAGCTCTACATAAGGCCCTAAACCCTAAACCTCTAAAACCCGAAGCTCTCTTACAAAAGGACCAGAGGATGCGAAGCCCGGAAACCGCGTCCTGGGACTGCGGCGAGTTCCCTCTCCTCTGGGGGCAGCCCCTGGGTCCAAAGACGCAGATATCCCGGTTTTAGGGTTTAGGGTTTAGGGAAGAGGAGGTTACGGCTTCTGGGGTTTGCAGTGCCTGTTTTATTTAAGGATCCTACCGTTGTACGGCTCAGTTCTCCTTGATTGAGGGGTGTGGCACCGGGGAGGGTGCAAGGCCTGGGCTTTTCACGCTCAGAGCTTTCAGAAGGGGACTTTGGGAGTTGCCCCGGGGTTTCAGGCCAGGGTTCCTTTAAAGGGGTCTATAAGGATTACTGTAAGGGCTAGGCTAGGGTTCCTTTAAAGGGGTCTATAAGGATTACTATAAGGGCAAGGCTAGGGTTCCTTTAAAGGGGTCTATAAGGATTACTGTAAGGGCAAGGCTAGGGTTCCTTTAAAGGGGTCTATAAGGACTACTACAAGGGCTATTATAGGGATTTACTATAGGAGAGTTTGGGGTTTTCAGGTTTGGGCTTCGGCTTTGGGGATGTTTGGCTCAGGGCTTATAGGGAGTTCTGTGCGTAGTTTAAGCTGATGATAGGGTCCACAGCCGAAGCCCGAAACTCGAACCCGTACCTGAAACCCGAACCCTAGGCCCTGAAACCCAATTATGTCTGAAGAACCCCGAGACCCGACTCCCTTAAACTCGAAGCCCCAGTCATTGAATCATAGGCTTAGGTATAAAATTTCGTGCCTAGAGTGTGCATCGACACTTCCTGGAGGATTTATACGGTACATGTGTACATGTTGGCTTCGCTGGGTTGATATTGGATTTTCTAAGGCTCAAGCGGCTAAAGGGTACTTAGACCGGGTACTTACAAGTGAGGCTATAGACAAGGTAACGTTTGCTATCATTCGTTACAACTCTCATTGATACACTGGCAACCCTGTCCCACAAACCGCGGAAGAGCTTAAAAAGCTTGCTGCGACCTCGATTGAATGTGTCGACTCATCCGCTCTAGCGAAATGCATTCAGTGACAGTGTCTTTGGTTGTTCCATCCTGGGGCCGATACCTTACACCGTCATCCCGACCGAGAGACATGACTCCTCCATCCACCCTGAGCCCATTATATTATATCGATTTATACTGTAGTTACTCGAGTATTACCATATTGTACCGTATTACCTTGTACTCTACGGTATGAAAAATGTTATGCTATATTCTTTGATGTTCCGTCTCGTTGGCCTCATGGCCACCCATGCGGACGCAGCGCGAGGCGCGCTGCACCAGGTCAGAGTGCCTCACTTGTCCGACTTTCGGGCTGCGGGTGTCAAGAGCGTAAGGCTCCACCAAAGCTCAGTGCGAGCCGAAGTAGGTCATTATAGTATACTACAATTTTGTGTAGTCTTGCACATTCTGGTACATTAAAAAGGGTAATACTGTATCATGTGTTATAGTAGATTCTGCTGGATGGAGAAGCGAAACGAGTGCAGTGTTTTGAGCTCCAGGCGCTGAGCCTGTGGAAAAGCCCTCAACCTTTCCAAAACTCACACCCCCCCCCAAAAAAAAAAAAAAAAAAAAAAAAAAAACCCNCCTTTCCAAAACCCCCCCCCCCCCCCAAAAAAAAAAAAAAAAAAAAAAAACTACCCCAGGCTTTCGAACCCTTATCACCATTTAACCTTTGACCCCGAAGACGCTGAATCTAAAAACCTTCATTTCATGACCCTGCAGCCCTCCCCAAAAGGCCTCGCCGGCACCTCAACCAGATGCAACCGCCGCACATGCTTGAACTGGATGCCCTCGCCCGCCTTCACGCAACGGCGTTAAAGCTTCTGCTTCCAGGCGCTGCAGATTTCGGGGATTCTCAAAGTTTCGGAGTTTAGAGTCGAGACCTTCAGGAGTTTAGATCTTCACACATCCGGTGCCCTGACATCCCGACTTTTGCAGTTCGGACTTCATGGTACCCGAAGGCTGGTCTCGTGGTTCGTGCGCTGCCTGAGAAGTTTCGGCCACGAGGACACGGAAGCGTTCGCCACCTGCGGACGATCGCCAAGCAAATGTTCACGATGGAAGGAGGAGGCTCAATATGATTCCATGCTTCTTGTACACATCGTGTCGCAGGTAATGAGCTCCAGCCACTTTGTCATGCAGAATTCGATTCGACCTCAACAACGTGACGTGGCAGGTAAGAAGCACTCGGTGGTGACAATCGGTAGCAGGAGCACAACTAGACTAGCTCAGTAGTAGTGGCAGCATGGTCGTGATCGTCGTCGAGTAGTCGCAGTGCTGGCAGCAAGCAGCGGCAGCAGCAGCAATGCAGCAGTGATAGCGGTAGTGGCTGCAGCGGTGGTAATGGTCGTGGTCGTGGTTGTGGTCGTGGTCGTGGTAGTCGATGTCGCGGTCGCAGTCGTGGCCGCGGCTGTGGCCCCCGGCGTCGTCGTCGCCATCGTCGTCGTCACCGTCGACGTCGTAGTAGTAGCAGTAGTGGAAGTAGCAGAAGCAGCAGCAGTGGCAGTAGCAGAGGCGGCAGTAGCAGTGGCACTCGCAGTGGCAGTCGCAGTGGCAGTGGCAGTCGCAGTGGTAGCTGTAGCAGTGGCAGTGGCAGTGGCAGTGGTCGTGGTAGTCGATGTCGCGGTCGCAGTCGCAGTGGCAGGAGTAGTCGTCGTCGTAGGAGGAGAGGCAGGAGGAGGACGAGGAGCAGGAGGGCAGCAGCTGCGGCAGCTGCGGCAGCAGCTGAAGCAAAATGCAACACGAGCGCCGCACGCAGATTTCGGCGAGCATCGTTGAAATCACCTCGGACGAGGGATTGTTCACAAGGCAGGCTAGGGCGCTGTGTTTGAGATCCTTGGAGTGTGGATTTTCGTGTCTCAGGCTCGTGCACACTGAAGCACCAAACCACGTACATTGCATTCGGATTCAAAATCACGACTTGGGTTGAGTTCCGGGCTCCATCGAGCAAAACACGTCGAGGCTCTTTCCAGGCTTTGTAACACTGTATGTCGGTATGTAGCTACCACCGTCATGCAGAGCTTCAATGGTCAACCCTCTCCTTGCATTGCTAGACCAGGCTGCAAACTCTAACAAAGCCCGGATGGGAGGATCCTTTCCCACCCGCTAAACGCAGTCACGCCTCAACCCACAAGCCCAAAACCCAGAGCAATCCTCAACCCTAAACCCTAAACCCACAGCCTTAACAGTAGCATTGGCCCGAAACTCCTAGGTCTGAGTCTATCTGATGGGTCGACACCACGTCTGGGGCTTCATTCGAGAACGGTCTTAGGCTTATGGTTTAGGGCCCCTTGCTGCGACGGCGCCGACTATATGATGTGACCTGAACAGCCTGAACACTGTATAGATATATTGGGGACCTTTTCCACTGCAGCAGACATGCATGATTTAAGGGAATTGTTGACGCTTCTGATAAGCCCTAGACACACAGAGCTCCCGTAAACTGCACAATGCGAACCCTAAACCCCCAATAGCCCGACCCCAACGCCGCAATACCAATAACGCTAAACTCTACAATCACTAAACCCCACAGCCTCAAGAGACCCAAGAATCCGAATCTCAACAAACCCATGACACACAAACCCCTGAACCCCCTGCCCCTAAACCCCAAAAGCCTGAACAAAACCCAAACCCGCCAAACTAAACCCTAAACCTAAACCCTAAACCCCTAAACCCCTAAACCCTAAACATCTCAACCCTAAGCCTAAATCCTAAACTCCTAAACCGCCCTAAACCTTAAACCCTAAACCCGAAAGGGCTCCCGAAGCTGAGTAACGGGCTCAACTCCTGGAGGGTGGCCACTTTGAATCCGTGCTTTCGCCCCGTTTTTCGGAGAATCTGCGGGTGGCGGCATTTAGGGTTTCGGGTTACGCGGTTAGGGTTTAGGAAGTTTAGGGTTTAAGGTTTAGTCAGTAGGGTTTAGGGTCCAGGGCTAAGGGTTGGGTGTAGGGTTTATATAGTTTATATATATATATATATATACACGAGGTCTTAAGTACTGGGCTGCTTTGAGTTGTAGAAGCACATTTTGGATTTGGGCCCCCGGCACAGGTATTCTATGGCGCTTAGAGACTGAAAAATGCAGTTTGAGAGTTTTGGGTGTTGATTGAGTGCTCGGGACGTGCACGCTTTTGTGGCAAGGGCTTCCCACTAGGATCTATGGATTCGGGTTAAGGATTTCGCGTCTAGTTCGCAGCTCCGGATCGGCGACGGTTGCAATAGCAGATGCGACTCGTACGAAGCGGTAATTTAAGGCCAGCATTGCGTCAAAACACAAACTTGTGAACTTATATGCCTAACCCACCGACAGCCCACCTCTCAATTCCCTGAGCCTTCAAGCATGCTTGAAATACTGGAACCATGCAAAACGAAGTAAACCCAACATCCACAGCCCAAAAAATCTCCAAGGGAGTTTTGCACCTCCAGCAGGACCTTGTAGCCAGACTGTCGCGACAGCATGATGACTGCCTGCACCGCGATCATCGTACCCCTAAACCCTACACCCTACGTGATGATAGCATCGGGAAGAGCAGACGACAGTCTCAGACTCGCTACGCTTCTTGTTTGTGGTGATGACGACGACCAAGCTGGTGACGATGACATAAGCCGTGATAGCAAATAGAGGAAGAATAGTAGCACAGTAGCTTGAAAATGCGGGTTGGGTTCAGGAGTCTACGCTCACGGAATCACAGCAGCAAACCTCCGCCCTTTGCACGAACTTCCTCTGATCCTAACTCTTCTGAGCCTTTCGGCCTATGCCCCGAAAACCTCAAAAACTTACGTTTGGTTAGTGGGGAGTGGAGGAATGGGGTACAATTATAACTGCTATTACTACCATTCTTCCATTCCCTACTAACCAAAGGTACGAAAAACCCTCAACCACAATCTGAATTTAGAGCTGGGGTGGCTGGGGAGGCTGAGATGTGCGTCTTCGAGCTCACGCGGTTTTGCAAAGCCGCGGAGGTCTCGGGTAATATAGGGGCCTTAATTTTTGCGGCCCATTATACTATAGTTAAAATAAGGAACCCCCAAAATAGTATAGGCAATTATATAGGCCCCTATAGTACGCAGGAGCTCAGGCCTCGAGGCACTGGCTCGCAAATCGTGAAAAAAGCTGCGGTCGAAATCTGAAGCAAACGACGACCACCCCTCAAGGCCGCGTTAAAGACGCGGCATCTGCTGGATCACAGATCTCACAGCTTGCTCCAGCGCCCGCCGTTGGAGAATGTCAGCACTGTTTGCTGACCCTCCTTCTTCATCCAGGCCTTCATGGGAAATCCACCCAACGTGACGTGCAGTCCCAGCATCTTCTCACCTTCTTCAATCTCCTGGGTTCTTGTTGATTTAATTTAAGTTACCATAAAAAAGAGACCATATTGTTTACTATAGATCCCTATTATAGTAACTTAAATAACATCCCTTAACCCCTAAACCCGTATAGATCCCTTAAAGGAAGCCTAAATCATGATAACTTACATAAAAAGCCTTTAACAAGAGCCCAGTCTCTCCCAGGAATGGTTGGTTGCCGAAAGGTTGCTGCACGGACTTCACGGAGGAGCCGGAGACCTTCAACTCCACAGGCTCCTGGAACACTGTAGGGGTCTTAATGGGGTGGTTGTCAAAATTATGGTCCCTTTTTGGGTACCCTAAAAAAAGGTGCCGTACTATATTAAGGACCCAAAAAGGGATCATAATTCTGACAACCACCCGATGATTAGAATAGGGTTCCTTTTTGGGGGGTCTATAAGGGCCACTATAAGGAATCTATAAGGGTACTATAATATAGGGGCCTTAATAGAATAGGGTTTTGGGAATAATTAGAATAGGGCTTTGGGGCCCATTATACTATAGCTATAACAAGGAACCCCAGAATAGTATTAGTAATGGACAAAGGCCGCTTTGGAGTGCAGGAGTTTTGGGGTTTAGGGCTTTAGGGTTCAAAGGGTGTTGGGATCCGGATTCAGGGTATTGCTTGCGCTCTTTTTCTACTTACTATGATGGATACGACTATTGTTGTTCTTGACATTCTTAATTATTCTTGGTACTTGCAATAATTTCTCTACTCTTAATACTCTTAGTGTTCAGACAATATCCTGCTAATATTCTGTTCATCTTATGCGAATATTCTGTGAATAAGCTGAATAATCATCTGAAAAGAATGGCAGTCAGTAGATCCCTTACAAAAACACCCTCTAGCTCCCGTATAAAGCCCTACTGAACTTTTCTAAATCCCTATAGACCGCTCCTGGACACCAGGGATCTTCCACTTGCCCGGGATGGCGCCCTTGCCCTCCGCGGAGCTCATGGAGCCAGCCGGGATGAGGTTGCCCAGCCTAGGCTTTCCCTAGGGTTTAGGGCGTTTGTTAAGGCCCAATTTCGAGTCTGCAGATCGAAAAGGGTTTAGGGTTTAGGGTTCAGGGTTTCGGGTTTAGGCTGTTTTTTGTGTTTGCCTATTTTCCGTCTGCAAAGGAGTCTATGCTACGAAAAGCCCACAGGGAGCAGGCAGATGTTTCGCCAAATTAAGGTTTAGGGTCTAGGCTTTAGGGTTTAGGGTTTCCTCTCAAAGGGGCTTTTTTCAGGGTTCTACACAGACACCCAAAAATTCCTTTCACAGGTTCCTTTAAGGCTCCACACCCCATAAGAATTACTATGAGGGCTTGTGGGGGTTGTCGAGGGCTTTATGTGGTGCATACGAGCTGAGGAAATCAATGTAGGTTTTTTAAGTGCCGATAATCAGCATATCCCGTAACTACATTACCTCCCTCAGCTAATTCTGCTTAACTCAGCGCAAATACTTGAAACATTCCTTTACAGGAAGAACCCAGCAACTTCTCCCCATCCTTGGAGACTGTGGTGAGACGAACATCACCGTCATCTCCCATGGCGGAAAAGTGCTGTTTTGCGAAAGCGTCGGCTGGTTCTATGGCTCTCGGAGGCTGAGCCAAGACGGTTGAGGTTCGAGTTTGAGGCCAGAGCACAACATAGAGAATGTAGAGGCCTTTACGTTAGATTAGATAGTGATCAGCAGGAAGAGGCATCGCAACTCGGCACTCAAGAATCCGAAACTCTGGACGTGCAAGCAAAGGCTTTTTTTAGGGCTGCGTGCCTTCTCCTTGGCCCTGGCTATGGCCTTTGCCACGCCGTAGAACTTCGGTGCATGATCCTGCGACACTTTTTGCCGGAAAAGGTTGGGGGGGAATTTAAACAAGGGAGGTTCTGGCACTCTAGACTCGCTATTGCCATGAATCTCGTGAGCCTTTACAGCTTTGTGTCGAAAAAGCAAGAGGAAGGAGAAGAGACAAAATTGCAAGAACAGCGTAGTGCGACTGTAGGTGGAAACACAAATTGCAGGCAAACACTAAGAACTGGACAGAGGGGAACGGGAGTCGACTTTAGTCGGCAGCATGGTGTAGTCCTTCACGTTGGCCAATAGGCTTGTTCTCTTTGCGCCAAAGTAAGCACCTGTGACAACGAATGCAGGATCCTGACTGTCAGTCTGCAACAATAATCTCCAGAAGTGGCCAGCCGCTGCCACAAGGGCATACATTAGTAACGACCATGGCCAAACTATGCCAGATTTCTTGAAAACGAGAAGCATAGCAGCTGCCTCAAGTTCGTGAGAAAACAAATCCCTGGGCTTGGGACCATGGAAGATGTGAAGGTTGCAGTAGCTCGCAAGCCGAGCCAGGCGTTGCTCCTGGTAGGGCCCATTGCTTCAAATTCTTCGTGCAGGCTCTTGGGTAGAGGGTCAGGGTCTTGGGCTCAGGGGTGTTGTCGGCTTTAGGGCACGGCGGTTGTCGGGTTGAGGGTGAGCTTGCACGTGCTTTGCGCCTGACTTTCGGGGAAGACTGGATAGGAGACCGCCCTAACTCAGCTAAGAGGCCACAATTCCCAGTGCTGTGTAGAAGAGTTGCATCGAAAACGGAATTTAGCCCCCCCCAAATGTAGGTCCGCTAGGTGCCCTGCTTTCGGCATCCATTGATACAAGATCCTGCTGCTTCGGTTGGGTTTAGGGTTTAGGGTTTAGGGTTTAGGGTATCGGGTCTAGGGAGGTAGACAGCGTCGCTCCTCGGAGAGATGCAGTAAGCGCGGCGTCACCTTGAACCTGGGCTGGTTCTTTCGACTGCTTGAGATGATGAGGACCACGGTTTCGGGGTATATTTCTAGGAACTAGACAAGTTCTATAGAGATTATAAGTGAATAATATTAACACTATAGTATAATTTTATAAGGTTTATAAGGGAATCATGCTACCACTGTAGAATAATTCTATAGGGACTATAAGGGAATAATATTACCACTATAGTCTCATAGTTTTGCCAGTACTATAAGGGAATAATGATACCACTATATATAGTATAGCTGTACAGAGACTAGATGGGAATAAGATTACCACTATTGTCCAACTCTGTAGGGACTATATGGGAACAGTACTACCACTATAGTCTACGTAAGTCTATAGGGACCATCAGGGAATAGTACTACCACTATAGTCTATACAAACGATATGGGAGTTTCCAAAAATAGGGGATCCAAATATAGTACCTTAAATAGTAGGATCCTTATTATAAGGACCCCAAATAAGGTACCCCCCAATTTTCGGAAACTCCCATATTACAAATGATTTAGGCTGCTACTCTCAGCTGCTGGGGCCCATGCTCCACTTCCTTCAGGAGGTAGCGCTTCAAGGCCTCTCTCTTAGGTTTAGGGTCCTTGGGTCGGGAACTCTCCATGGGGGTCGAGAAGAGGGTGTAAAGTGTAAGGGTTTAGGGTTTCGGGCTTCGGGGTCTGTGGGTTTGGGTCGAGCCAGGTGCTATGAGGCTTTGCGAAGGATTCTATAAGGGTTTTTAAGGGGTTTATAAGGGTCCCGAAGGCATTTGGCTGAAGGTTTTTTCGTCAGAGACCAACAGTAGTGGCAAGTATCGCATCCTAGCCCCAACTCCAAAACAGGAAGTGGACTTAACCCCTCAACCTTGGGTCATGTTCCGGTGCTTCGCATTCGCAGCACTTACGGCATGGACGTAAGAGCATCTGGCCTGAATCCTGGCCCCTCCACACCAACATACCATACTACCTCAAGCTTCCAGGTTTTTGTTACAAGCTGCGACATTAGAGTCTCGTTGCCGCGACCTTCGAAGGATCCCGTGAACAGCCCCAAGCAAAAGAATCTTATCATCACTATCGTATGACAAACCTCAGATCTTTGCAGAATCCTTTCCACTCCTTCATGACCACGATGCCAGGCTTAGGGCTCGGGAGTCGCTACTCAGTGGGGTAGAAAGACGCTGGACATAACGAGACAAAAGAACAAACAAAAGACTGAAGAGGCCCTACACCCTACCGGCATAAACCCAAAGAGGCCTGGGCGAAATTCAGGACGAACCCGCCTCACCATGCAATGAGTGCTTCTTGGTGAGGTCCTGTCGTGCTGCCGGGCTTGTGGACTTCGGAGCTCGGGGCATTAGGGTTTCTGATGGCTTCAACGATCAGGTTTAGGGATTTGGGACTTAGCATTCGCGGTTTAGGGCTTCATGTGGCTGGTTGTCAAAATTAAGGTCCCTTTTGGGGTCCCTCATATAGTACGGCACCTATTATGTAGGTACCCAAAAAGGGACCATTATTCTGACAACTACCCTTTTTTTCGGATTTCTGCTTACGGTTCATCGGCTTCGGGGTTGGGGAGTTCGGCTCGAAGGGATTGAGTTGATGGAGGGTTTGAGAGAACTTCATGCTTCCAGGATTCTGGGCTCCTTCTTAAGAGTTTAGGGGTTTAGGGGTTTAGGGTTTAGGCATGAGATTCCCTTAGAGTTCCACAAGCTTAAGACTGTAGAGGTCAGGAGAGCTGAGCTTATGAAGCAGTTTCCGGTTCAGGGGATGCGGCCTCAAGGTTGAACACAATCGGGAATGAGATTCCCTTAGAGTTCCACATGATCTTATGGTCTCGTCTAGTAGAGCATGTTAAGATGGGCGCGTTCAGAGCATCTGCTCCTGGAGCATGTCGTCGTGAAGCACGCCGTCGGGTATTCCCTGAACTGGCACCTGCCGTGGATGAGGCTTTCCAGCAGAAATCGGGTTCCTCAATAAGGGAAACTGCATAAGATAAGTTTAGGATCACTTGGCTCAGGGTCACGATGATTTTGGAGCTATCGCGGGGAGCTAAGATAACACAGAAGAAATCCGAGCCCAAACCCGAAAAATCCCAAAAGCCCAAAGCCCTCGACTGGATTTGGGCCTAGGGGGTGTTCGGGGCTCAGACAACTACAAAAAGACGATGAAGCAATATGCAGCATTACTCAATCATTCCTGGCTATGTACAGAAAAAGTATGGGCCAGGCAGCTCCGAACCTCTCGCGGGAAGTCATCACTGGCGCGGGCGTGGAAGCAGGACAGAAAGCCCTGCCGAGGGCAGAACGTAACCTATACTCGAGATGGATAGACAGATAGAAAGATAGATAGGTAGATAGATAGATAAATAGCTGGGTAGACTGCGAAGTAGGTCGTAGGTCTGTAGGTAGATGGATAGACAGATGGATAGATGGATAGGAGGGTAGATGGGTAGATCGAAAGATAGATAGATACGGTAGATGGATAGATGGATAGACGGATAGACGGATAGATGGTTAAAAGGATAGATGGGTCGATCGATGGATGGATCGATGGATCGATGGATCGATGGATCGATGGATCAATGGATCAATGGATCGATGGATGGATGGATGGATGGATGGATGGATGGATGGATGGATGCATGGATGCATGGATGCATGGATGCATGGATGAACGGATAGATGGATGGATGGATGGATGGATGGATGGATGGATGAACGGATAGATGGATAGATGTAAGCAGATGGAGACATATACGTATATGCATACGTACATGTACATGTACATGCGCATCTGTGTGTGTGTATATATATATGTACACAGTACATAGGTGAGAGAGAGAGAGAGGGAGAGACAGAGAGAGAGAGAGAGAGAGAGACAGAGACAGAGAGACAGAGAGACAGAGCGGCCATTTCGGCACCTTGTCTATCCCATAAACTGCTTGGATCCGCTGAAAGCGCTGATCCAGTCTCTACTTCTCGACCGGGCCTGAAACCACAGGAACCGAAGTCTCAAATCCCAGTACAGCATCTAACTTCGGAACAACAGCCGTCCAGCACAGAACTTATGACCCAGGCCCTCAACCCGGCCTCATTGCTCTGGGATTCTGCGCCCTTGCCCTGGGAGCAGGTCGGTGTTGCTTTTGCTTTTGGGGCAGCAGCGAGGGGCCCCCGTGGCAGACAGCTGGGGTTTCGGGTTTACCGTTTTTGTTCTCAGAAGCGTCTACTGACAAGGGCCGCACGCTGTGCAACCAGCAAGTTTGAGCCACAGTCGTATCCGCAATTGAAAAGGTCTAATGGTGAAGCGGCATCCAGATCAGCATGATGCCTCATCCTTGGAGATTTGCTCTGCAGAACTCATAGCGACAATGAGGAAATACCACGACGGCACGGAGCATTAAGCTGTCAAACCTCGGCCTTTGAGTTTTGGGCTTAGGGCTTTGGCCTAGGGTTTGGGGTGCTGGGTTTAGGGTTTGGGGGGTTTAGGGTTTCCTTTGCAGGGCTCCTTTAAGGGCAATGGCACCTATGATCAAGGCTGAGCTGCCTTGATGACGTCCAGCAACTTCTGGCCTCGCAGAAGGATTTCGCTAATCAAAATTCTTCAGAGTGCTTGGCCCAGTATCACTGCGAAGATGGGCAGTCATAATCACTGTGAATGACGAAGGTGGTCTGATACTCAAGTACTGCTTCTACTTTGACGAACACCGCCACTACGGACATTGTGACTAGGTCGTGCATGTTTTGGCGGGTTGATGTGACAGTTGTCTTCATGGAAATCCGCCTCGAATAAACTACAAATCCTAAACGACTCGCAGAAACATAGGGAAATCAAAATAGGGAACCCGGAACTACGGTTCTCTTAAAGCTCTAGATCCGAAAGATCCGAAGGAGCAGGGGCCTTCGGCTGCCTCGTTCCCAACCTGCTCACAGCTGGTAGGACACTTAAGTGTGGGACTTGGGGTGTTGTTGGGGCTCAGGTTTTGAGGCTTGGGGTCTGCGGTTCAGAGTATAGCGGTATCGGCTTCAACTTCAACAACAGCTGCCTCCAAGACTGCCATCGAATCCACGCATGCGCTGTCACTGAGCTCCTTGCCGGCGTGCCGGTGAACCCAGCCAGGACGGTTCGCGTTGCCGAATGCTGCACAGGGAGCATCGAAACGGAAGCTCTGCGAGGCTGGGGGCCTTAAGAATTTGAATAGCTCAGGGCTTTGGGGTATATTCTACTATAAATGCAACAAGGTACCCTGCGGAATAACATTGGTACGCATGGAAGCTCGCCTATGCTAATTCCACATGCGCCCGTCATGACTTTCTATTTGACAAACATTCACTGACAGAATGCCTGTACTCTCAGTCTCACTGTCGTCATCACCATTTCCAGCTCTGTAGAATCTCACCCATTCGACTACGAGATTGCGATTGAGCATCGGGTTCAGAAACCTGAAAGCACTATCTCCCGGAACTCAAGATGGAGGAAGCCTCGGCTGGCCTGAGGTGGAGACAGGTCTTAAAACATGCTAAGGTTCAGGATTTGGTGTCTCAAGTTAGGGTTTCGGGTTGGGTTTAAGTTTAGGTTTAGTGTTTCAGTTTCAGGTTTCGGTTTCAGTGTTGCAGTTGCAGCCTCCTTTTTCGCTCTGTCCCACCCATGAAAACCTGGCAACAGCCTCCGACGGCTTAAGTAAGCCCTCTGACAAAACGAGCGAGCCCCTAAATAAAACCTGAACTTCCTCATGTTCATCTGGGAGTTTCCGACAACAGGGGACCCTAATATAGTATCCTAAATACATGGATCCTTAGTATAGGGACCCCAAAATAAGGCACCCCTAATTTTCGGAAACTCCCCTCTAAGTGCGCCGGCCAGCAGATGGCGAAGGTGGCCGATCTGCTCCTGGGGAGCTTGAACGATGCGGTTTGAGCTTTCGGGATGCGATTCTACGAAGGAGTGTGGGGAGTTATGTAAAGGCTCGAAAATAAAGCTTGAAAGTAGAGGAGTGTGAGATTCTAGGAAGGAATGTGGGGAGCTAGGTAAAGGCTCAAAAGTAGAGTTTCAATGCAGGACGGGCGGGTTGCGGAGTGTTGGCTGCAGAGTTGATAGGATTTGACCTATGGGACCTTAGGGTTTAGGGTTTAGGGTTTATCGTGAGTGAAGCTCCTGCGAGGAGCCCCTTTCCGGACTGCAAAGACGAATGTGGCTCCAACCTAATATAAGGGCCTTCATAATTAGAAAAGTGTTTGGGGTATATTATACTAAAACAAAAAAGGAACCCCCAAAATAGTATAGGTAATCATTAAGGACCCTATGGTAACTTGCAGCAGACCACTGAGGCCCTCATTCCTTGCACCCCTGCGCAGGGACCTCGAACATTTGGTTAGGCCGCACGAGGTTGTGGCACTCGTCCATGATGATCACCTACGTCGGCATCATCAATAAAGCCCAAAAAGCGTGCCAAAAGCTCCAAATATTGACAGCTCGAAACAGATCCCAACCTCTACACTCAAAACTGAACGCTCTTCAACCCATATGCTCTAAAGTTGAACACCAAACGCATCCGTAGGACTTCTTGATCTTAGGGGCCCGACAGCTTAAATCTAAAGCACAGCAAACACAAATCGCTTAGTTGCAGGACCGCCGCGCAATGCCGTTTACATCTTCCAAAGCTGCAGGAGTACCATGCAAAATCGATGTTCTGATTCGAGTAACATGCGAGGAGCTCTAGACCCCAGAAGAGCGTGAAGAAGAAGGCAAAACCGAGCTCAAGCACAAAGAAGCCGCTGCTGCTCTGCCTTGCCAGAGTAGGGGTTCAACCTCGGCGCAGTGGAGCGACGCGGATCTGCAGAGAAGAAGGTATCGGAGTTTAGAGTTCAGGCAGTCAGATCCAACAGCTTCTGCGCCGAAAGATCTCACAGCAGCAGAACCCCCCAAAAATCTCTGACCCTGCCAAGACCAACCCTGAAACCCTAAACCCACACCCCCAAACCCTCAATCCTTAAACCCACACCCTGGACCCACTGACTCCTAAACCCCAAACCCTACACCAATCCCACAATCCCACGAACTCCCCGCTCTTAGTCTGAGCCCCCGGGCTCCGTCGGATCGAAGCCCACCTTGAGGATGGGGCTCTTGGGCCAGCCATCCTCAGCAGCGTTTCGGGGTTTTCCGGTTTAGAGTTTAGGGTTTGGGGTTTAGGGCCTTGAGGTGCTGGGGTTTGGGGGTTCAGTTTTTTAGGGTTCTTAATAGCTTTCAGTGCTGGATCTCGGGTTTTTGCGTTGTCGGTTTTGGCTTTAAGGAGCTGCAGGCCACTTGTGCAAAGGGTTTTTTTGCGTTTGGTTTTCAGGGTTTCGCGTTTAGGGTTCGCACGTTCAGCGTAAAAATGTTCAATTCGCGGGGAGTCACTTGATCCGTGCTAGGTTGTCTCAGGTATCTAACATCTAGATCAACGCGACCATTCAAAACGTAGTTGACGTCTGTCCTAAATTGTTTGGCTTGAATGTAAAGGCCGAGTGACTAGAAATTGGGTTGGGAAATCTCCTACTGTATGCTTGAATGTTAGGGAACATTCAAGCCATTTCCAATTACTCATGTCCCTATACTATTACGGTGGGAGATGTTGAGCCTCAAACTTGCCCGGGTTCGCTTTGCCGTAGGCACCTAGATCTCACAACAGAGAAGGCTGCGAATTTGGCAAGAACATGAACCAGAAAAACAGATCCGAAGGCGAAGCACAGACCCGACCAAAACCCCAGACCTCTAACTCTGCGCGACACTTTGCCTTGAGCCCCTCGCCCTGTCCAGCGCAGAAGCACCTCCTCCCGCCGTGGTGTACCTGAACGCACCTGGGCCAGCAAGGCATCGGCTGACGATTCCATGCTTACTGTCCGACAGGGGCCGAAAGAATCCTGGCGCTGCCGATAATTCGAGATTCTGATGATCTAAGAACTGTCCAACCTCTGATCCAAGACCTCAAGGACAGCTCGAGCGACAATCCGTCATGAGTCTTGGATACTCCCCTTCGCGCTAGCAACATACTCACCCTAATGAGCACTGCCTGTTGCTCTTGCTGACACTAGTGCCAGTTCAGATTCTCAGCATGCTTACGAACATCATCATCGTGATCGCCAACACAGCAGTCGTCTTCATCACGAACCCCGTTTTCGCCAACGCAACTATAAGCCCTATAAGCAGCGTCATCATCATCATCATAATCACAACCGTTGTCGCCATCATAGCATGACCCCGTTCATGATCATCATAACCTTCATCGCCGACAACATCATCAACCTGTCACACCATCGTGAGCCATTATCGCCGCTACAAACAATATCACCACCATCGCCAGCAGCAGCATTATCACCAATCGCACCATCATCACCAACCCAATCATCACCACGAGCACCATCACGATGACCGTCAGGGCCATTGTTGCTATTATGATGAATATTATTAATTACTACTACTACTACTACTACCACTACTACTACTGCTACTGCTACTGCTACTGCTACTGCTACTACTACTACTACTACTACCACTACTACTACTGCTACTGCTACTGCTACTACTACTACTACTCCTAATATTAGTATGGATACTAGTAGTGCCATTATTGTTGCAGTTATTCTTCTTATTATGATCATCATCTCCCCGCTGTAACGTCCGAGCCACGCAGCGGCGCTTTGGGCATTGGCGCGTCAGGGTGCTCCTGCACATTTGGGGCTGAGGGCTTAGGGTTTCGGGCTTAGGGTTTAGGGTTTAGGGGTTAGGGTTTAGGGTTTAGGGGTTAGGGTTTAGGGTTTAGGGTTTAGGGTTTAGGGCTTAGGGTTTAGGGTTTAGGGGTTAGGCTTCAGGATCCGGAACTCGGGACAGTAGTTGAAGCTTCCTGGGATTCAAGGTTCAAGATACGGGATCTGGGACCCTCACGTGTAGTCTAGACAAGGCCAGGGCCGCATGGAGAAACTAGGCGAGGACAATGCTGGATGCCGTTGCTTGTAAGCAGGATTGTCTGGGCAAGAACAACCATGAGCTGAAGCATGAGACAACGAAACTAGAAGACAGAAGCAGCTTTAGAGGTAGTAGCAGGAGTAGGAGCACCCTGACTGAAGATTCCGAACCAGGGATGCATACAGGCTGCAGACCCGAAACCTTACACGCCAAGCCAAATCGCTGATTCCTGGACCGAAAGCCCCAAAGACGGCAAAGCTTGATCCCCAACCCGCACACAGAGCCCGCTGATCCTCCAGGAAGCCTCGTGCAAACCTGGAGGTCACCTGCAACAGGCAAGCTCCCTATGTATGATACGTTTTCAGGCTTGGGTGGCTAGGATTTGGGCTTGAAAAGTTTAGGGCTGGATCAAAGGCCAGCATACCTGCCGAAACCTTCAACTGTTCTTGACAGATTCAGATCAACCAGATGTGCAAACTCCTGCAACTAATGACATACAAGCCTGAAGCTGTAGCTCTGCCGCACGCAGCAGGGCAGCTAGACTCGGCGACAGAAGCCACCACGCCTTGCCGCCACGAATGGCATGCCTCATCTCCAACGCCTTGGTTCCAAAAGAAGGTTTCCGGCATTGCAGTTGTGGGCTATGCTTGCTAGGGCATAGAAGAGATAGTTGATTAAAGAGCCTTATCTGGCGACTCCGTGACTCTAGCCCCGCACCTCCTGAATACTGTCGGTGAGCTCCCGGATGATTTTCTCCAGGCGCACACCCCGTGTCTTGGCCTCGACAAAAGCTGGCAAGCATCCTGCAGCTTGAAACTCTTGCTCTACATATTCAGAGTACTGCTGTTGCTTCTGCGATGCTGCCGCGGTACATGTTACTAACAGCACTTACGATTATCACGCTCTTGTGCAATGGCAACGTAACAAGGGCAACATGACAATCAGATGGACGATAAGGAGTTGCGCAGAATCTGGAATCTAAAATTTTCAGAACGAGAAAATGTGGCCTTGATATACTAGACTAGGGTTTCGAGGCACATTGTGCTACAAGTTGTCTAAGGACCACAAGGGGATACTATTAATTCCCAGTCCGTGAGCACTGCAAGAGCGAGTCTTGCCTCTGCACGAGACTTGTCGTTGTTGATATCCCAAACCTCACAGGCAAGCTTAGGATGTGAGACGTCGGGGAAAGGAGGATTACTTGGAGGTTCATGGGTAGTTATAGGTGGAGTTATAAGTCCCTGAACTATAGCTACCCTACTTACAAGCCCACTTATAACTACCCATGAACCTCCAAGTAGGGTAGGATTAGGGTTCCAGGGTTCAAGATTTCGGGCTTGGAGTTTAGCGCTTGGGATTTCTGTGTTGGGAAGGGGCGTGTTCCGAAGCAGAAACTCCAGAGTCCTAAAGCCCAGGGAGTGAAGCCATGGGAAGGCTTAGGATTTAAGGATTTGGGATTTAGAATAAGGCTCAGGATGTAGGGTTTAGGGTTTAGGGTTTAGGGTAGGTTTCAGGATTCAGAATAAGGCTTGTCTTGGGATCGATTTGAAGGGGTGTGTATATGTGGACTGTAAGGGTACACTAAATCCTCTCAAGCCCTCGCGCCGCGGGTGATCGAGCTCAAAGTTGCCGGATGCTGATTACTCAGGATTCCTTTAAGGGTTCCTTTAAGAGTTCTTATAGCTGCCACCCGATTTAGGAGCAGTGACTATGGAAGCAGGGCCCTGCAGAGGAACTGGGATGCCCATCGAACGAAGCAGTTGGCAACACCGACACGACAGCAACATGAATGCAGACAGGTAGGCGGTGATCAAAAACAGTATCGTAAGACACATGGCCTACGTCATCCGAGTCCATAACCCTGCTCCTCGTGAGACCAAAGATCCTCCAAACCCCTACATTTCTCAAACGCCTGAGACGAAGCTCCCCTAGATCGCAAAGCCTCCCCCTGAAACCCGTCAACACTAATCCCCTGAACTGCTGAAAGCTCTGAAGCCTTGAAATTCCGAGATCCCGAACTCCTAGGTAGTCTAAAGGTTTAGGATTTAGGGTCGAGGGTTTCGGGCTTAAGGTTTAGGCCTATACAGGTATTCTGAGCAGCTCACATCGAACTTCTTGCGGCGCCAGTCTTTGGCCCCGCTGGCCAGCGATGCCTGGGACTCTTGAGGGGCTGGGTTCGGGATTTAGGGTCCAGGCTTGGAGATTTCGGGTTTCGTCGGGCTTTAAGTTTTGGGGATCTAGGGTGTAGCTCCTGGGTTTTGGTGGGATTTGGTACTTCTTCAGGCTTCAATCCAAGTCCAGCGCAGATCGCTGTGGGGTTAGAAAGTTCGATCGTTTACAGTCCATGGCCTGGACTCGCTTTGAGGATGCCGGGTTCTTGGCATTCGGGCTCCAGGCTTCGCGGTTCACGGCTATGGACTTTTACTTAAGTGAAAGGTCTTGGACTTAGGCTTTTCTGAGCCGAAATTGCACTGAAGAATATCCCGAAGAGCTGACCCGAAACCCTCCAATCATGGACCCAAGAAACCCCAACCTATATGTATATATATATATATATACATACATACATATATGTAATACATAGTATATACTCCAAGGAACAGAAACCCCAACCGTAAAAATCCTACACTCCCGGCCTCAAACCCAAAACTCGAGACCCTACAGCCTAAATCCTCAAACCCAAGCACCCGGGGTACCTCCGCCGGCTTCAGGAAGCAGAAGAAATGGCGCCATCGCGTCGGCCACTTCAGCAGCTCCTCAACTTCGGGGTTTCCGGATTAGGGCCCCTAAACCCTAAATGAAACCCTAAACCCCAAAACCCCTAAACCCTAAACCCCTAAAGTTGAGTTGGGGGTTTTGGGTTTCGGGTTCGGGCTTTAGAGCTGAAGTAAGTCCAAAGCTTACTGAAGCTTCGGGTTTGAGGGTATGGGGTTCAAGGTTAGGGTTTCGGGTTTAGGGTTTAGGGTAGCGTTTACAGCTCCGGAATTGAAATTTCGGGTTTAGGATTCATGGGGTTTCAGGTCTCAGGTCTTGGAATTCCGCTTGGCATTCCAATCGCAGCAGGGAAGAGCTGGATAAAGCTGGTACAGCACTGCCCCCAGGCCCCAGGCCCTATACCTTGAGCCCTAAAAACCTTGAGGGTCTATTGACAGCACCTTCGCCCGAAGCCATGGGACGCTTTTCTTGTAGCAAGCTCCTATCATGTTATCATTTTTTAGCAAACCCTACTTCAAACCAGACACCCCAAATCCCGAGTCCGAAGCCGCTCAACCCTTTGCCCTCGTCCTGAATCCTCAGATCCTGAACCCCTATGTTATCCTTCTTAACCATTAGAAGCCATAAATCCCTATAAATCCCTTTACCCACGAGCCCTGAAAGGCAACAAGACCACAAACAAACCCAGGATGACTCAACAGCTTTCCTGATAGAAGTTATCGCAAACGGCATGCTTCGGGAAGATGGCCACCTGCTTTGTTGGCGATTTTGGGGGGAATACCATAAGGGGGATTTCCAGGGTGCAGGATGTCGGATTGTCGGCTTTAGAGGTGATGGTTTTGCAGTTTAGGGCTGCGGAGATTAGGACTTACACTGCGGGGTTTAGGCTCAAAGGCTGGCGGCGACGACCATGAAGACGACCACGATGATGGTAATGATGTTATCAAGATGACAGCGGAGATGACGATGATGATGAAGATGGGGCTGATGCTGATGCTGCTGATGATGCTGCTGCTGATCATCATGTTGATGATGATCATGATCATGTGATACTTGTGCTATAGGTCTGCACATGGAAAAGTTCTGAGTATGAACACGAAAATGAATGTACATTAGTACATGGATGCGGGCATGAATACGGAATTGACATGGTGACGGTGCAGGTGATGGTGCAGGTAATGGTGAAGGTGATGCTGATGACGATGATGACGATGATGATGATGACGATCATGTTGCATGATGACGGTGATGATGCAGCTGCTAGCGTACTGACGGTAGCAATAGTGGTGCTGATGATGATGATGATGGCCCATCATCACCGTTTTCGCTTGCAGCAGCTGCAGCAGAAGCAGCGGCAGCATCGCCATCATCTTTGTCGTCATCTCAAGCATGGTTATCACGGCTATCACGTCACCACGGTAGCTCGAGCAACTGTTCGACTTGTCGTGACTCGGATTCTGACTATCGGAAGTGCAAAGGACTAACGGGAGCGGTGTCTGATCCTTGTCTTTCTTTCGTTATTGTTGTGTCCTGTGCTTGCTCATCAATACAGCAATCGAGGTACCGGCAACTACTCAAAGCTCTCATGGCTTTGGTTACTAAGACTACTGCGGCCGATCTGGGTAGTACGAATGTTGCTGCGCATTCTGCCTACAAAACATACTCTTGCAGTTCATTTTATCACTCCTACCAATATCATTCATGGCTGTTCAGATCACTTCCGCTACACCCCTCGGATCGCCTTCGGAAGTATTACCGAGAATGTAGTGGCAATTCGTTTGACTATCACCTGCTCCACCTCCTGCCTCTCCTTCAGCTTCTACCTGAACTTCTCATTCTTCTTGCGTTTCTACTTCTGCTACTACGGCATCCACTACCACTACTGCCACTACTGCCACTACTGCCACTACTGCGACTACTGCCACCACTGCCACTGCTGCCGCTACTGCCACTACTGCCACTGCCACTACCGCTACCACTACCACTACCTCTGCTACTGCTGCTGCTGCTACTTCTACTACCACTACTACCACGACTACTACTACTACTACTACTACTCCTACTACTACTACTACTACTGCTAGTACTACTACTACTACTACTACTACTGCTACTACTCCTGCTACTACTACTACTACTACTACTACTACTACTACTACTACTACTACTGCTACTGCTACTGCTACTGCTACTGCTACTGCTACTGCTACTGCTACTGCTACTGCTCTCTCTCTCTCTCTGGTCGCAGCGAACGTCCTGGGGTCCGCCTAGCGGGGTCGGCAGGCATCGCCTGGCTACCGAGGCAGCGTTGTCTATGACAACCCAACATAACAACAACTAAAATTAAAAGTGTCAG
>BGNK01000933.1:0-45430 GCA_003297005.1 Symbiodinium sp. clade A Y106
AAGAGCGTCAAAAGCGTCAGTTTTGTCAGGTTCGCTCTCTCTGTGGAGGGTGTTCTCTCAGGTGAAGGACGGCATCCTTCACTTCAAGTCGTGTACGATTTCGTAGTACACTACAAGTTAGGCAGGACGGGATCAAACCGAGCCCCCCCGGAAAAGGACTGTCAAATCTGTCAAAAGTGTCAAACGCCGGGGGGCGAGAAAAGAGCGTCAAAAGCGTCAGTTTTGTNCAGGACGGGATCAAACCGAGCCCCCCCGGAAAAGGACTGTCAAATCTGTCAAAAGTGTCAAACGCCGGGGGGCGAGAAAAGAGCGTCAAAAGCGTCAGTTTTGTCAGGTTCGCTCTCTCCGTGGAGGGTGTTCCCAGCCTCCGTTCTGTGTCAGCCACAGGCCTCGTTTCGAGACATAGGTCAGAATTCGGCACTTCGCAGGCCTGCTGATTGTAGGGCCTGGACGTGCCAAGGCGCACNGGCCCGCACGGTGCAGAATCGACAGTGCTCCAAAGTGCCGAATTCTGACCTATGTCTCGAAACGAGGCCTGCAGCTGACACAGAACGGAGGCTGGGAACACCCTCCACAGAGAGAGTTTGACAGAATCACGAAACAAGAAACGACGAATCATCTTTTCTGACACCGCTGTCTGGCTTTGCTTTGCCTTTCATTGAAAAACGACTTGCTAACACGACTGCGACCACTGCTGCTACTGCTGCTGCCGTGGTGGTGGTCAGTGGCAGTGGCAGTCAATGGCAGTTTGGCTGTGGTCAAGTTGGCCCATTTTGAGTGTTAATTTTTTGTGTTTTCCTAACACCAAATTCGACAACAATTAAAACAATTTTAATCGGCTTGAGTTTTTTTTAATTTTCTTTGGCCGAAGAAAGAAAAAGCCTCGTAGCCCTCCGCGCCCTCCTCCCTGCCTTCTCCCCTGGGCCTTCCCTTATCATCTCCTGCCCGAACATCCTCCACCTTGTCACCTTTTTGTCACCTTTATCACATTTTTAGCACTTTTTTCAGCACCTTTTTATCACCTTTATCGCCTTTTTATCATCTTTTCATCTTTTTTCATCACCTTTTTATCACCTTAATGCCTTTGTTTTATCACCTTCTTGTCACTTTTTATCACCTTTCTTGTCATCTTCTCAGCAGGTTTCCGAGCCTGCTCGGGTGAATGCTGCATGGTGCCTTCGATTGTCGAAAAAATACAACAGCCGTCATTTTTGAAAAGAAGAATGCAAGGTTCAACTCGTTAGTATTTTTTTAACGCTCAAAGTTGAGCTTGAGGCTGACGCAGAAAGCAGAATGTGACGACTTGACGTCTGCAGGCCACCATGCCGGACGGAGCTTTGGAGGTTTGTTGTTTTGCTTGAAGGAGTGCCAAACAACTGGTCTGAAGTTCTAATTGCCAGGTGGTGCGAGTTGAAATTTAATTGTTAAGCAAGATTTTTTTGTTTTTGGCCAAAGACGCTCTTCGTTCAGCTTCTAGTCTGTGCAGGGGTTGTGCGACGCAGTTTAAACCAAGAAGGTTAAAAAGCCAGAAGGTGTTATCATGTTATTGTACGGGAAACGTTGCGAACTAAACTTCGTGACCAAGCAACCATAGGCAACTGCAATGTCCTGCTCATCATGTCGATGTCGAAACGACGAAAAGATGTAATCGCCATCGAAGTCCCATCATCACCATCAGCCTCTGTCATCAATGTTTGCAAGTTTACAAGCGGAAGCAATGACGATAGTGTCGCCAAGTGTCAAGTCCAGTTTGCCGGGTCTTCCGGCTGGTTGTTTTTTGCTGCATCTTGACATGTGCATTCATGTCATGGAGCCGGCAGCCGTGCTTCTGTTTCGCATGGTTTGCATTCGGACATGCTTGTCGTTGTCTCTGTGGCTGGCAATGTGCCGTGAGGTTCTAATCAGGTTTACACGCGTGCTTTTGGCCCACTAGTATTTCATGCCTTGACATAGACCGTCAAGTCAAATTCATTGGCGCTCATTTACACTCGCGACCATTTCCTGTCTGATCTTAACAAAACCCGTTTGTCGGCTTTCGATTGTTATAGGTTGTTCTGCATCGTCACCCACAACATATTCTACTTGGCCATGAATGTTAATGCTTGACAGCGATGGGCCAGTCCCTCGCTTCCCATAAGGCCCCGGGTGGTGTAAAGTGTCGGCAATGACTATGAAAGCACCGTTGTTTTCAATGCATTGAGTGCTCGCTTCTGTGCTTGAAGGCAAACTCCAGTCAAGGGGGCGATGCTTGGCTTGCATCTGCTTTGGGCAACCCCAAAGAGGCTCGCTTCGCCTTTGAATGGATTTAAACATTCGCGTTGGAACGGAAGGCATGCCCAGGTAGATGTTCGGCAGGCAGATAATTCCTCAAGACAGTGTGGAGTTTTCCAGTGAAATCGTTTGTTCTTGCAACCTGAAAGCCTTCAATATCCAGTGAAATCTGTCACCTTTGCAGCGCTGTGCAGGGTGAGACCAGGCCCGAGTTTGATGAGGATGCGGCCAGTGCAGTCGAAACAAAGTATGCACCTCAGAGTGTTGCAGAAGGCCGCAGGAGCATTGGGCCAACTGGCATGTTTCAAGTGCTCGATGGTACAGGCTGCTTAGCTCTCTGATTCGCCCTTCTGATGCGCCACGGCCACAGCTTGCATTCGGTCGAGTTTTGTTCATCGAAACCAAAGGCTGCTTTAACCTCGGCTGATAATCAAAGTCCTTTTTTTGTTTCCAATCTGAAGCATGCAGAGCTACAGTGCAGTGCTGCAGTCTGGATGGGCCAAAGTCATTCCATGCTGCATTCGACGATGATGAGGTCTGTGTTCAAAGTTCTCCGAGCCCGTTTTGCTCAGGAGGTCGGTTGCCAGCGATGCCGTTCTGTCACGTTCCTGTTCCCTACATAGCTGATACTGTTTTTCGCCTCTGTGGGTATTGGTGGCGGCATGTGTAGCAGCATGGTTCGTTTCTTGTCCTTGTGGTCTTCTAAGTTGTTTTGTTGAAATGATGCTTGTGGTGTTGGTGGTGCTGGTTGTGATCGGTGTCCTGGTTGTGCTTGTGCCGCCGTTTGCTGAATTAGTCGTCGTTATCTTTTTTTACGTTGTAGTCGCACGAACCGTCGGTTGTTGTGATGGTTGCCGTTGTGGTTGTTGTTCTCGCAGCGTCGCAGAGGTTGTGGTTGCGCTTTTTTTGCTGTTTTTTGTTTTGATGGTGATGATTGTTGTTGCTGCTGCTGCTGCTGCTGCGGAATCACTGTCTCTTGATTGGTTGCTCAGCCATATTAGTGTTGCCACTGCACATAAATTTTACTCTTCTACTTGATTCTGATCGCGATGTTGCCGGCCAATCTCGTGTGGTCTGACGAAGCATAAGCATGGTTCATCAGCTTGTTGCATGAGCGGCACCAGAGCTGCGTGGCACAGGACATCTATACTTACGGCGCGCTGAAGTCCCTGGTCGTGTGCAATCCATTCAGGTCCCGATCCGAGTTGATTTTGAGGGGAGCACAGAATCCTGGTCAGCTTCATTTCGGTGCAACGTTATAATTTATAATTTTTCAAATTCAGTGACTAGTGCAGCCCGTTGCCCACAGCGATTAGTTCTTTGGGATCTCTCGCCGAGGCCAGTTCCATGTCTCGAAGATCCTAGCATCTTGCCATTCTACAAGGCACCGTCGTTTGTGAAACAATTGTATTTCTTGTGCGTGGCTCGGCGAGCTTCAGTGCGAACAAGCTCTTCTATCATGGACATTCATGGATGCCAGCGCATGTTTCTGACCTTCTTGCACGCCTTCCAGGCATGTTTGCGGGTCGACGAGCTTGAAGGCTCTCGCAGATGCTGGGGCAAGGGGCCACTTTGAAGTTGTCTGATCGTGCCCATAAGATTATTGGGGTCCGTATGTACTCCCATCATTGGCAGATCGCACCGAGACCGTGACTTCTTCACATGGGGCATTGCTTCTGCCTCGACGAGTAGAAATACAGCAAGACGTGCTCAGCACACCGTACTCAGCAGAGCAGATTCCCCCCAAATGCTTAAAGCAATCGGGAACCCTAAAACCCCAAAACCCCCCGTGACTCGTCGTGAGTGCGGAGATCAAGACTGGGAGAGGTTCTGGAGCCTTCAGCTCTGAAGAGCCTCACATCTGGGCTGCGTGTCGGGATGTGCAAGCCTCAGAGCAGTGTGAAGACACCCTCCGCGCGGAGGTCTGTTTGAGTCGAGCTACCACTCCTCTGCAAGGCCTGGGGATACATCCGCAGAACTGGGCCTGAGACTGAGACTGGAAGTCGGGGAGCTACTTGTGTGTAGAACATGTTCGAAACGAGGCGAAGCGTCTCCTTCGTGATTCAGGCACTGCTCCTCCATTGCCTCGGAGGATCTCAGAAAGACCAGTCAGCTGTGCTGTGTTGAGAGTCTTCAGCTGTCCCTCATGCATGTGATCAGGGCGAAAGTGGTGCTGGAAAGACGGAGACAGCGAAGGCCGGAAGTCAGGGCCTGCAGTTCAGAGACGGAAAGTGCACCTATCACAGCCTCCTGCACCTGCGCAGCACGTGATGCTGTACTTCTCATCACCGACGCGGCAGCATCTCGTCATGGAAGCTTTTTGGTGTGGAGCTGCTTCTTCGGATAGTTCGGAGACGTTTTGTGTAGGTGGGGTGTTCAGATTTTCGATGTGTGCTACTTCCTGTCGTGGCCGGTAGGAAGACCATCTTCACCATGTGCCAATATGTGTCTTGTCCGTTCCCTCTTGCTTTGTTGAGGTCCGCCGCCAGGCGAGCTTCCTGAGCCCTCGTCGGTGCAATCTGGTGTGGGCGTCGCATCTTCGCATTTGAGCATCAATGTGGCAAAGACTCGACTGTTTGAAGCCATGAAGTTGTAGCAAGATTCGCAACACCTCAGATGTGCAGTGCAAGTAGAATCAGTGGAAGCGCTCCTAGTATTGAGTACTGAGTACTGGTGGTGATTGTGTTCGTAGTCCCAGCAGCAGTAGATCGTAATTTGTAAGCTGATCGGAGCGGTGATGGGGAGGATGACATTGCATTTAGGCGCTTTGAGTCGTCGTCGCACAGTTCACACAGAACCTGTTGAATTCTGGAAGCCGTTGTAATTTTATGCCATGCGGCCGTTGTGTTGGTGGAGCTGGTGATGGTGGCGGATGCCGTTGCAAGGACAGTCACCATCAGCATCAGCATCGTTGTTGGTATTCATTACTAGAGATATCAGCTTGCTTGCATCATCCTGCAATGTGCGGAGGCAAGGGCGGGCCCGCTCCAGCTCCGTCAGCCTGCAGAATGGAAGGCCGCTGCCTTCCGGTACCTCCGTACTACTTGTAGCGGGCGGTGCGGATGAGTCATTTAATCTACCTGGCAGGTTGGATGCCAATGCAAGCCTCGGCTTGCAAGATGGCGAGAAGGCGACCTGCCCAACAACCTGTTCTGTACTGGTTTTTCAAGGACATCACCATCCCTGGCACACGTTGTTTGTACCACCATCCGTGTTAAACCGGCTTGCTCCGAATACCCAGCGTAATACACGTTATTTTTTCGTGTTCGTTAGGTCTCTAAACCCGCCAGCACTGGCTCTAGCATTCACAGTTAATCGAAGACGAGCCAAGCAGGATACGTTGGGACTTCCCTGTTTTGTTGATGTTTGCGATTGAGGCGGTGTTATTATACGATAACCAGTATCAGTCTGCGAGCAGTCGTCGGGCTTTGATTTTCGCGGTGTGTGGTACTGACCGTGGGAGATGTCCTGCAATGTGCGAGGCCGGCATCCACCAGATCATGATGAGCGCCAACCCCGTGACGGAGGCCATGTACTGCCATCCGGTGCTTTCGATTGATGCTACACATGTAAAGCCTAAGCCCTAAATCCCAAACCGGAAGGTCAGAGGAAGAGGTCGGGTAGAAGTCTGCTCACGAGGCATTGGGCAACGCCCGTACCCTGCGAAACGACAACTCGTCGAGGCTTCGGGGGGGGCCCTGGAATCGCGCTTCGGGGAACGCCTTTTATGAATTCGCAGGAACGTCTAGGAGATTCTAGCAGGGCTCATTCTTCAGATGTGGTCCGAGGCGGGCACTCAGACCGGTCCTGAAGCCTGTTGTCTGAGCTCTGTGTCAAATCTACTTCTGTTGCAGGTTTGGACGCTTCGTGAAGCTATTTCTGAATGTGCTGACCTCAATCTGATGGTTCACTGCAAGTGAAGGCCATTCTCGGCGCAGAGTTTCGCGAAAGCGTTGCCTTGGCTGAGTGCAGCTTGCGCCAATTTGACCGGAACAGGGGGCTCCTCCCCGCTCTGCATGCGCCCACGGAGCGCTTCTCAAGTCACCGAGGCAGCCGGCGAGATTGAGAGCAGCGAGATGTCCATCTACTCTCTCGAGAAGTCTACCTCTGCTCGTTTCGCTGTGCTGTCTTCCAGAGTCTGCGGATCCTTGTGTTCATGTCAAGGCACTGGAGAGCTAGGCCTTCCGGTCTTTCAGTTTGAGGCGGTTGAGTTGATGAGATTCCAGGCGATCCGGGCCGCTTTGTGGCTCAACGCTTTAGGCCCGAGATGTGACATGAAATGGCAGCATGGAGCGATGCCGGCCGAGAGCCGCAGCAGCAAGTGACAAGCTGACAACAACAACGTTTAAGTCTCTACGTCTCAGTAAGTCTTAGTATTACTACCGGACAGCTGGCAGTACCAAAGAGCCTTTCTGGAGCCTTGAGGATGGCCGAACCTACTGGTAGTGATCAAACCCCCCCTAAGAGGCCCTGCAAGCCCAGTTCGCTCGCGCCGTTGCTTCCCGGCGTGCGGAGTGCCAGTACCTAGAGCTCTCCCTGCGCCGGGCCCCTGGGATGCGCAGGCAATCTCGGAAACATGCGCTTGCACCTGCACCTCAATGTTCTTCGGCCCCTTGCTCTCTTTAGCTCCTTTGAGCCTCAAAAAAAGCATCCTGGAAGCTTGTCGGAGCCTCGCAGAGAGCTCCGGGCGAAGCTATGCCGGCCAACTGCGAGAACGTGGTGAGCCCAGAGCGCGAGATGCTGAACGACAAGCTGTGCAGAGCCCTCGTGGTAAAGGCCCGGGCCTTGGCGCCGGGTTGGGGGTGCAAGGCCGACTGTTAAGCAGGATACTTGTAGCAGACTTGTGAGAATGCCAGGATCCGAAGAAGCCTGTCTCCAAGCCTCGAATCGACTGCATTGATGGATGCCGCTTCGCTCTCGTCCTGCCCATCATCATCGGTCACTTCATCCGTTTCGGTACCTCCAACAAGTGGCTGCTGAAGCTCCTGACTCAGGCTTCTTTCTTGATTTTGATCATCTTCTCTGGTCTGTTTTCGTCCCCTGAACGCCAGGAGAACGTTCTTGTGGGCGGCTTCTTTAGCATCTCCGGGTATGTGATGGCGTACGTGGCTACAAATATGGGCGAGCGAAGCCACAACGTGCAGAAGCTGAAGAAGCCAGAGCTCTTCTTTTGGCAGAAGGCCCCCGGCTTGAATGCTGGCGGACTCACGCCTGTGCGTCTCTTTGCCAGGTGATGAGCTACTATCCACTGCATTTCCTAGTGTCGTCCGCCTTTGCGCCCATGTTCATCTTGATTGACAGGCCTGCACTGGCCTTTGAGAGGATTTCGGCATGTCTGAGTTCATTCAGGTTAGGATTATGTCGAAGTAGCCATACGCTTCTTGTGTCAAGGCCACAGCAGTGGGATGTTGTGCTTTGTTGGTCTCTAACTTGTTAGTGGCTGGCCTTGAGCAGCCCTGTCATTTCTTTTCACGAGGGCGGTCGTATGATTTCTGGAGACGGTTTGCCATCTCTATTTGCCCCACAACATGTGGGGGCGCAAATGGGGGCCGAGGTCGCAGTATAGAGGAGGAGAGAGCGAGAGCGAGAGAGAGAGAGAGAGAACGGGTTTCAAAGGCCCGTGCCTAGGGTGCTTGACTCGCCAACGAAATTGATGGCGTACAATCCGTACAATCCATATTTCGCAGTGCCACTTGCACGATTCTCGGAAATCTTCGCATGCGATTTGGATGCTTCCCAACTGAAGACTCGCTAGGTGGATGAAAAACTCCTGGAAGACGACGTCACTGCACGCCTTCTTCAATTACTTCTTGTTGCAGGACGGGTTCGGGGTCTCGACTACTGCCGAGGCTGCACGGCCCATGGTAGCTCAGCAGTGCTTCTGAACCAGCCCCAGCTTTCTGCGGCGTTTTACACCCCGACCTCCCGACCGTCCAGACCGACGAGAGGGCAGATGCGCCTGAAGCACCAAAAGCACCGTTCACTGCAAGGCCTGGTTCCCCTCGGCGGCTGAGATCTGGAACCCGCCGACGTGGCCGCTCGCCCGGGGATCGTGGCTCTTTTGGTGTCTCATGATCCGGGCTTTTGAAGGTTGAGGCTGCTCGGGTTGGGACTCTTGGAGGGTGTGAGAACGGAGAAATCCCAGCGCCCTCGGGGTCTTCTGTGCCTCGCAGGTCTCCTCGAGGTTATCAGTAGAATACCACTCGAGAGGAGTTCCGCGTGCAAAGGAACTGAGACTGAGCACGGAGCGGATGCTCGCATCAGCCGTTGATAGGGCTTCCCATGCGAACCTACATGCAGCAGGAAGTAGTTTACTGCTTCGCCTGTGAACTTGATGAGGTTCCTCTCGGCTTTGACGTTTGCGAACCTCACGATGCCTACCTTTGTCCTTCCGCAGGCCTGCGAGCATTTTTTCGTAGCATGACCCACGACCTTGTCATGCAAGATTTCGGCAAGCCCTGAGTTTTCTTATCCGCTATGTAATGCTGTGTCCACCTGGCCGAAAGACGGGGTCCACGGCCCCGAGCCCTGTATCCTGGAGATTCTGCCCCTGAGTCCTAGATCTTATGCAGCCCCTAAGCCCTAAGCCCGAAATCCCAAAGACGAAACCTTAGAACGACCCTAATCGCCTTAAGGTGTCCCGGCTGAGCAAGGATGGCCTCGGCTGCTTAGCTGAGATAGGGCTTCAGTCCGGGTGTAGGGGCGCTCGGACTCGGGTCAGGGCTTAAGGGTCGGGGTCTACGGCGTCGTGTTTCGCTTCAGGCATGGTGCCGGATTTCGGGTTAACGGCCTAAGGCCTAGGCTGTCAACATGGGTGAGACTGCAAAGTATTTGCTGAAGTTCTGGCAATACAGCACCACAGTCGTGCTAGCGGATCTAGCTTCATCAGCATTGGTATCATACTAGAGCTGCTGATGATGGGAGTGCTACAGACCAGGCTGGAGGTTATGACAGCGGGCATGCTCAACAACCGCACCGATACAGATATTGATATATATATATAATATGACCATAACTAATCCTGATGAAGACTACACACCGTCCGTCAGAAAGGCAACACTATAAGTGCTGGCAAGACTTTCTTGAGCGGAAGAGTCGCTTCTGTCCGTGCTGTGATGTTTGTTGGGGTATAGAGACGGCGGTAGACAGTGGTCTGTTCCTCGCGAGCTGAGGCAAGCTTTACGCTGGCCTTTGTGCCGTGTCGCTGCTCCAGAAGCTCTCCTACTCTCAGGCTTGCACCATGCCATCGAGGGGGAAGAGAGAAGAGAGGGCTCTCGATTGCTTGTCAGGCTTGGAAGTTCTACTGCTGCGGAGGGTACAAGGAGAAGCCAACGCATCCGTATCTCTGGAACGTCACCCGCTTCCATCCCTTCTCGGCTCTCGTGGAGATCACTGAGACTTGGCCTTGAGCTTCGCCGTAGGACTGAGCATGAGCTGAAAACGGGAGCATGACTTAAGCGAATGCACAACGGAACCCAAGCTGAGGAAGGTGTAGTGGCAGCGCGAAATGTCTGAAGCCGAGCAGACCTTCGCGTCGTGTGTCCTAAAACTGCAGAGCCCGACTGGAACGTCACGACATTGGTCTTGCAACCCTCTGTACTGCCTCTGTGCTGCTTTTCACCAGTGGCCCAAGCTGCCCTTGAAGGTAGTGCGGTGCCCTAAGAGAAGCGAAGAGCCATGGCAATGTCCGGCCTAGGGAGGTGGCTGCTACTGCTTGTTGGCATCGTAAGTGCCTTTGACACAGAGATCGTGGCCGTCACCGAGACTGCGAATTTGCACCTGGAGTCTGGGACCATCAACCAGACAGCCTTTGAGCTTGCTCAGCTTAAGGCGGGCAAAAGATGCTACAGGATCAACCACTCCTGCTGGATTGATGCCCAGTGCTGCTCGGCCCGTTGCCAGTCCAGTATCCGGAAGTGTCGTCCCATCCGCTGAGCGAGTTCTGAGGGAGGCCCGGCGAGCAGCCCAAGAATCCAAATGTCCTTAGAGTCAGAAGGCACTTCGGAATCGCGAAGGTCGCAGTTGAGACAGCATGGAAGCCTCCGGATCAGCAATGAAGACTGTCCGGTGTACCGAAACGGATTCCTGCCTTTGGTAGATCCACACACGCTTTTGTTTTGGAAGCTCCAGATCATGCCAGCGAGCCCAGGAAAAAGCCGATGAGCCAGCCTGGGCTATCGCAGGGTCTGGTACAGACTAGCATACTCATGCAAACTCTGCAAGAGTTTGTAATATCTATAGTCGAAACGATGACATGATCTAGAGTTCGGTCTGTACCGTTTAGATC
Source organism: Symbiodinium sp. clade A Y106 (assembly GCA_003297005.1). Classification (NCBI taxonomy): domain Eukaryota; class Dinophyceae; order Suessiales; family Symbiodiniaceae; genus Symbiodinium; species Symbiodinium sp. clade A. The sequence continues at coordinate 10,559 of BGNK01000933.1, forward strand.
ATAGCGGAGGGCGAAGGAGCAATAGTACGATGTGGAATATGCAGCATAGTTGAGGGGGAATGTGATCTGTTGATGAGCATGGCCTGGTTCAGAAGAGGTCGATTCTGGCATATTCTGGCAGCCCGTCCCGGAGTCTCTTTTGATTTCGGCATTGCCGGGCATCCTCTGGCTCCCGGCTCCCGTGGCCGCCGTCTGCCTCTTCGTCAGGTCATGCTCGATGAGGAGCGCCGGCCGCAGAATCCTCTCTGGCTCTTCCTCGCAAGCTATGCCACCCTGGGACTCAGGTCGGTCCGGTGCTTCTTTGGTCTTGAGGGAGATGTGTTCGGAGAGCGTAGTGGGAAAGGCTGACTTCGCTGAACCTCAACGACGCCATGATCCGGTCTCTGCTGTTCATGCCGCTCTACACCAAGTTCATCATGACGATGCACAGGCCCGACGTGCGCTGCGAGGGCCTGGGGTGGGGTCCCGAGGTCGCAGAGATGTTATGGGCTGCAAACATTGCAATTCTGCGCAGGGACTGCGTGAGCGGGCAGCCCCATGCCCTCACACGCTTCTTCGGCTCCAGGCCTGTGCGTCACGTGTGTGGGGTCTTGTTTAAAAGTCGTGGGATGTCAAACAGTGCGGCCCGGATTCAAGACCTCAAACCCAATAGCACCCCTCGAAAGCCTGACAGGGCGAAGAATCGACACCCCAGCCCTGAAACCTCAAGGCCCGAAACCCTAAACCCTACCTTCAAAACTCTTACAACAATTCTATGACCCTAAACCCTTAGCCTTAACCTGGAAACCTTTCAGAAGCCCGAACGTGCCAGCACGATGTCCTGGCTCGGCTCGCTCGCCTTCCCCATGTTCATCGTGCATGGTCCCCTTGGACAGCTGCGCCTGGCCTTGGTATGCCAGGGGTTTCAATGGGGTTGCTTTCGGGGGCTACGACGGTTGCTGAAGCAGGGTGTTTTACGATGGGTCTTGGGCTTTTCAGGTTTTGGGTTTTTTTTGCTACATGTATCCGCTGAGGGCTGTCAAGACTGGGGTGCAGCTGCCAAGGTTCTACAAAAAGACGGTGGCCACGAAGCTCTGGGGTCGTGTGATGCCGAAGCCTTTCTTTCCGATCTACTTGATGATTGTCATGGTGGTTGCCCATCTGCTGAATGAAGGCTTTGTGAAGAACAAGGCTTGAGTGCTGAGCGCTTCTTAAGCACACCGGAGCAAAGCAAGTAGTCATAGGAAGACTGCGATATAGCGGTGCGTTCGGTCGATACAATCGCAATATGGAAACGATGACAAAGAAACGGTAGGGATAGGTATGAGATGTACAATACCAGGCCAGTAGAGCAAATAGCAGAAAGCACAACAAACATGGTAACATCAGACCACTGAAAATAAAGGAACATGTGATAAGCTGATGGTGATGCAGAAGTATCGTGGTAGTAGTGATCAGAGTGACACCAGTACATCAACATGCACATAATAGTATCGAATCTCCATACCGTGTTGATAAGACATCAAACGACATAGTAGTGTACCCGGGTTGGCTAGCTCAAGCGGCATAGGAATGCTTTTTGAATAGATGTAAGAGAGACCTTTTTGCATGATTTGAAGTAGCCTTGGGCATGGGTGGTTCTGGGAGCTTAGAGCAGCCTCCCTGAATTCCTTACACGTCCTGAAATGCCGCTCCCTAGAATTAGGTGTTTGGCCCTGCAGCTCCATACACTCCCCCCACTTAGCTCTGGAGACTCCCAAACCTGGTTCTGCGTTGTCTTCCAGAGTGTTTGGTTCACGGGCTTCTGCTTTTCAACCGCGTCATGAAGTGCCCAATTTCGCAATTTTTCTTCGTGGGAGGATGGTGTGGGGGTTCATAGCCCCCGTTCAGACCCAAAACCTCAAGCCTGAAGCCGAAACTCCTAAACCCTGCAAATCCCTAGTCCTAACGGCTTCATGAAGACCAAGGACGCAAAGGTTCATCTGCGAAACCGAGCCAGTTTCACGCCGTCCTACTACCAATGAGCATAGGGCCGTAGGAACTCGGAGCCTCGGCGGCCACTCCAAAACCGCATCCCTTCAACACCCCCACCATGTCCACGAAAGACTCAGCTTCCGGAATCCGCAAAATGCTGAAGCAGCTTGACACTCGAGTTTTTAACCCCAAACATACAGCACAAAATACACGCCGCGCACTTACTAGTAGGATAGTGTCCTACTCTAGTAACAGCAACTATGTCATAGTTTAGTAGAGAAGGGGTGTGACCGGAGCAAAGCTCGACAAGATAAATATGATCCGAGATAGGAGTAATACTGCTAATAGTCATTGATAATTTTATAATGATATAGTGTACTGGCTTTCTATAAGGCAGCATCATGCTTTTTGGTACAGCCGCTTTTCAACCATCTCGGGTGTTGGAAAACATGATGCTGTTACAGTATCGACAGCGTGCGAACGTAGCAAGATTGCGAGACCGTCTGATATGATATCACATGTCAATATAGCCGACACATTTGTATATCGATTGACGAAGAAAGTAATGACCACATATTAGTGCAGCACCCGTGATGCTGTTTTAGTTGGCTCAGAAAAAGTATCTAACAGTCTAACAAGCAGCAGTGGCGTACAAAGCCGTGCACTACGGAGCAGGCCGTGCAGCGCCTGAGCGCCCGCCTGGCAGAATTCCTCGCAGAACGGACGAACGGCATGCTCCAGGCTGGGGTCTAGGGTTTGGGGTTTTAGGGTCTGGTGCTTCAGAGCCGTTAGGTGTGTGTGGGTGTGTGTGTGTGTGAAGCGCCTCAGCAGGACTGCAATGACTTCTGTTTCCCCTTCAGGATGTGAATCGCCGCTCTGCCAGCCGGTCCAACTTGAAGGACGCATGAGCTGAGATGAGCCAATAGCCGCAGTAGCCATAGATAGCATGTACAGTATCGAAGCTGCAGTCGCTGCGCTTGCAAACTTGTGGCCAAGAAGCTTGACTTGGCAATGCACACGTACGCTCAGTGCCCTTGGCTATGGGCGAGTGCTTCAAGCATGAAATACTTCAACCCATGTTGGCCGATTGAAGTGTCGTAAATCTTTACAACTTCAGCGCACGCTGGCAACCAGCAGCGTGGGTTTGTGCAGATGCTGAAGTGAGAATTCGTCTGTTCCTCGTAGTGTCATGACATGAGCTTTTCATGACACGTTTGGTCTTAGCACAGCAAGTTATTTTCGAGCTCTGCGTGGCGTGTGGTGGACAGCGCTGCGATGTGCTGCCATGCTCCTCCCAGCAGGACTCGGTGCAAACGTGGTGAGTTTAAACGCCACGGAGCCGCTTCGGAGGCCCATATCCGTATCCTGTCCCGTGCCAGGCTACGGAGGAGGTCCAAAAGACCTGCGATCCGACCGTCTCCAGACACATACACGATCTCGCTCTTGTGCACAAAAGAAATTTGATAGTGTCATCGTGGAGAAGCCCTAGGATGCAGCTTGAAATGCCTCGGAGCTCCTCCCCCTCTGCCCTGTGAGCCTTGAAGCCTCCCCGAACTTTGATGGGCCGAGGCCGTCAAGGCCCCCGCATGGTGCAATGGGGCGGCAAGGAGCGATCCGGTTTAGCTCAGGGTTGCAAGGGATCGTTGGTGCAGGCTTCGGGCCAGAACATGGCGTCTGTTTTCAGGGGTTTTTGTTGCAGCTTGCTTTGAGCCTTTGAAGAGCTGTTCGGAGTCCACTGCAAACGGGAATGACTTCCAAAGAAGTACTCAAGACTTAGACCTGACAATGGTAATTGGCGCCCGACTTTGCTTGGATGCAGCAGGTGCAGGACTGGATGTCGGTTTCGGGCTTAGAGTCTACGGGTAGACTTGGACAAGCTACGGCCCAAATCATGGTGAAAGCAGCCAGCGAGGCCACAAATGAAAACTCTTTCCAGAAGTGTGCAGCCACTCGTTCCGCATTGCTGCACCATGGGCAGTCCCTACAAAAGCAGGTGGCTTACTGTATATCCTCCACAAAGCACCCTTCGCGGAGGAACCGCTCAGCACAGACTTAAGTCGGTTCTCGGACACATTCCCCCGAGCATGACCCAAGGGACTGAAAGTACTAGTCTTGGCCCTTCCTGAAGCCCTGGAAAAGGACTCGCCTCATGCGGAAGAGCTCGCACTTCTCCAGGCGAGACCAAAGTGGCATCGTTCCGGCTATCTGCTAGAGCAACTGGAGTGATGTGCAGCTTCTTTCTGTCTTGCTCTTTGTTGCAGCTGTCAGCTAGTTCCACCAGAGTGTAGATGCGTACTTTCACTATGGGTCGGTGTAGCCGCCACTGAAGGAAGTTCTCAGTTCCCGACAGCCGCAGCCTCAGCATTTTGCCGATGCGACTCATTCGTTACAGACATGCTCCAAGCTCTGAACTGAGCACGTGTCTTAGTGTCGTAGTGCAGGAACGACACGTGTGGCGAGATGATCTCATTCTAGCTTCCAGCCTGCAGTCCGTAAAACCCTTCACCTCGCAGTCTCTCTCGACACAGCCGTTGCGGCTTAGTCACAGGCTTTAGCACCGCAAAGAACGAAGTGCTCAACAATGGTCGGTGAACTCAGACAAACAAAAGTAGAGGCTTGGAATTGGTGCGCCAAAACTGCAGTTTCAGCAAACACGGCACAGAAAACCGGATCTTTGACGCAAACCCCCTCAGCCCGCAGCCCCCTGAATCGACACTTTTCCGAAAACCGCTCTGCCGCCATGGCGCTGAAGCGCAACCCGTCGATGGCGCTCTGCACCGTCGAGCCGGCGAAGCGCTCGAAACCCACTCCCAACGTGCTGCAGCTGCCAGGGCAGCACTTCGGGGTGGGGGGCTTCGGGCATCGTCTCCTCCACCGAAGTGAGTTTTTTTGTAAACCATTCCTCCCCATATGTCCCCAGCTTTTCTGCTCCAAAGTCGGCTCTTGCCCCTTGCCTTGCAATCCTTGGCTTGGTGGAGATGTTCACGAGTGTGAAATGTCCATTCGTGGTGATCATTGCGTTCTTGTTCTCCACGTTTTTATCATGATTGTTAGTACATGTCTGTAGGGCGCATGGGTATCATAACGGATGGCACATAGGCAGCCTGAGCCCTGCAGATGCCCAGTTCTTCCCCATAAAGTCTCTGTAGTGATCTGTAGACGTATATTAATATACCCCAAGCCCATGATCGTGCCTACCATAAATATCGTCTGCAGTATGACATATCCCGTAGACCCTATTCCAAATACTAAGGCAGCTTTACTCAGAGCACCCTCCCTGTCTCTCTTTGCGAGGCTCTGAAGTCAAACTGAAGCCGCCCATCCAAAATACTGCTACTTGTACCACTACAACTAAGTTTCTATCGCTAAGTGACGACGACGACGACACCACTACTACTACTACTACTACCGCTACTACTACCGCTACTACTGCTACTACTACCACTACTACTACTGCTACTACTGCTACTACACCTACTACCTACCTACTACACCTACTACACCTACTACACCTACTCCACCTACTACACCTACTAGGACCTACTACCTACTGCACTACTACCACTACTACCACTGCTACTACTGCTATACCTACCTGCTACACCTACTACACCTACTACACCTACTACACCTACTACACCTACTACACCTACTACACCTACTACACCTACTACACCTACTACACCTACTACACCTACTACCTACTACCTGCTAACTACTACTACTACCACTACTACTACCACTACTACTACTACAACAACAACTACTACTACTACCACCACCGTTGCTGCAGACTCTTCAATTGACCCGAGGCCTTGGGAGCCCCTGAACCTTTATCTGAGCCCGCGGATACCCAGCGACCGCGGCGCCTTGCTGGCCGAGCGTCTGAGAGCCGATCCCAAGGCCCGTCTGACACTTTTTCTCCCTGCCTGCCGTTTTTGAATTATGCCTTCATATCCGATGCATATCTCGGGCTTCGGGTTGCGAGAGATCGGGCTGCAAGCCTCACTAAAAGCCCTCTTAGCCCTCTCTTCCCCCAAGAGCCCGGGAGAGCAAAGCCCCGCCCCTTCTGAACCATTTGCCCCGTTTGCCCGCGGCCGCAGCTCCGCCTCGTGGACTCGGAGGCCGCCGGCGCGGGACTTTTTCCTTACGGGTTTTGGGTGGGAGCCCGGCGATGGCTGGCGGGATGTGCTGCGAGCTGTTTTCTTTTTCGAGATCTGGTGTTGAGGCTCTGGAAAGAGACTTGTGCTGGGGTTTAACTCGGGACATCGTCTTTGCGCGCAGCAGCGCAGGACGGTGCTCTTCTCGTGCTCCCAAGCTTCGAGTTCGAGGTGCCTTCTGGATGCAAAGCCGCTGGTGCTGTCGTCTGTTAGTTTGGGAGATGCCACGGCAGGAACTTTCCGCACTCCAGAAGCGTGGCAAGCGGGTGGTTGGCCTGCCTTTGGCCCGGGTCTCGAACACCTACTTCAACAGAGCGGTTCTGCACATACTGAAAGTGACGTTGTGAAGGTGGAGCGGTTCTTGAAGGAGCGGAGCTTGATGGAAAAGGCCGAATTTGTAACGCGGCCTCCTGCTCGAATGACAGAAGCCATCCCTGTGTAGCCCCGCAGCTACGGTAGGTCATGGAGCTGCCTCTCTTCGACCTACTCTACCGGTCCGAGAAGGGGCTCTGCTTTTCAGCTACCTGGGCTGTCAAAAGCAATCGTGCCGTGTTGCGGCCGAGCCTCCTCATCTCGTGAGCTGTTTGTTACGGCAGTGCCGTTTGGCCCGCCTAGGCAGTGCGAGTCTACCTTCTGTTGATTCCCCTTGTTTGTAGTCACCTCCAGAAGGAAGTTCTCGAACGCTACGTTCATTCTCGCTGCAGTTTGTTTTTGGTGTAAGTATCGCCCGCACAAGTAGAGGGCTCATCTCGCAATGAAGGTAAACGGGTAAGCCAGTTGTGACACCAAGACCGCGGCTGTTCGTAGGATATAATACATAGACAGGGCTACATCGTCGTCATAATGGCCACAATCATTATGGAACTCTTGTGCTTCTTCTACCGTCAGTATTGTTGCCACTGGCAGAACCCTGCCTGTTCTCGCAAACTTGCTCCGAGCTTCATGTCCCCCAGGCCATGAATCCCGAGGATCGATCTCGCCACCAGGCCCAGGGGGGCAGGGCACGCAGGGTTGGCTCCGGTCAGAGCGGAAGGGGAGCCTTGGGCTCGGAAGTGGAAGCTGGGCCTCCCGCGAAAGGACCATGATGCATGTGTATATACATGATATGCACATAGACATCTACATACGTATATGTATATGTACATGAGTCTGCCTAGCTCTCACTTGCTGTGTCTCTTTCTCAGCCTCTCTCACTCTCTCCCTTGCCTCTTCAGGATCGTACACTTATGCACTGCATGTGTTGCTATGGGTTACTCCCTGAAAACTACATTGACTCCGTTGCAAGAGGCGATTTTCGTGGCCTCAATGCTAGTGCTGATCAAATTCACTTTATTTGGCAACCCTTCGTCCGAAAAGACCACAAGGAATGCGGGGCACCGGACAGAGAAAGACAGCACGCGCACGCGCACAGTGTGTCTCATGGGTAAAGATCCAGCAAGCAGAATGCAAGCATCACATTGAGTTCGAGAAGCTTGTTCCTATGTCGACTTGCAAGGTATGCAGAGTAAGAGGATGGGGAGCGCAAAGTGCAGATAGCTGTCCTGAAGCACTGAGAGGAAGAGGGGGAGGAAGTTGAACCGTCCGATCCGCCACCCTTGCAGTCCTGAGTCCTAAATCCGAACTCTAAGCCCAACTGACAGGCCTTCGCCACCTGGGTCGGCGCCCGGGTGACCGAAGACATCGGACCAGACACGGAGCTCTTGGTTGCGCGGAAGGCGCTCTGAGGGCTTGGGCTTGGAGGCTCTGGGGCCTAGGGTTTATTAGGGCTTAAGCTGTGTTTAAGCTTAAGGTCAGGCTTTCAACAAAGATGCCCGCATTGCTTGGCCAATGGTTGAGATCTTCCCACAACCTTTTAGTCAGGATTCTTGGCCCTTATTGTGCGGTAGGCAGTAGTTGGCGAAGGTTCGTGTTTTGGGACATAGCATCCTTGTGCGAGGGCTCCAGGTCTTGCATCGCAATTTCAGGCCAGATGGGTTGAATATCTGATGGTGTAGATCGGAGCCCTTGCGAGGCATCGGACAAGTCGCTGCTTGCCCAAGAAACCTGTTTCAACCCAGCCGGTGCCAGGTGAGCTTGCGGCCAGACTCCAAGTACCAGGCAGCGCTGGCTTTGCGACTGCCCATCGTGAGGCCAGCGCTTCGAGCATTTTAAATCGGGTGACGAAGATTATGCATTGGGATGATTTGGGGTGTCTTCGGAAGTTCGGGCCGGCGATCTTTGTTTGAGAAGACGATCGGCCTTCCTAAAGCCTCCTGGCTATGCCGCAGGCCGAGCTATGTCAAGGCCTTGTGGGACGAGCAGCAGCTGGTGGACAAAGAGTGGCTATGATCGCATTCAGGAACCACTTTGTGACTGCTCTCTCCGCTCTTTCTCGAAGGGTTCGGGCGCGTGTTGCGCCGTTGGGAAATCAGAGATTGACAAGACGAACTAGTCACCGGGTAAAGCTGTCGGCGAACCTGTTGCTGAGCTTCTGGGGTTTGGAGCTGTCCATGCACCTGCTCCACGTGGCCTGGCCCGAGGCCACATTTCCTGCCGCCCTTGGCCGGATTGGCTATCAACTTTGGGCCCATCCAGGCTCGGGAGGGCAGCTCAGGTTGGTATCACCAGCACCGTCGCCACCATCGCCGCCAGCGCCGCAAGCATCCCCAACACAATTCCCCTCTTCCTCCTAGTCATCCTATACGCACGATGAGGCAATCCGAACCGTGAACCCCAGACAGGACCAGGTTTCGCCGGAGCTCCGGAAGCGGGCCGAAGCCTCCGGTGTGGCTCGGAATCTCAAGCACGAGTCTTTCACTCAGTTCGTTCGTCCTGTCATAGTATTAGTTATTAGTATATGTATAATATATACACATATGTATGTATGTATGTATGTATATATATATATATGTATATGTATATGTATATATTCTTATTGACAGGAGGGTTTGGCTTCGTCTTTAACATGCCTTTCATTTGGGGAAGCATGATGCACCCACTCGTTTCAAGATTGTTGCCCCGTGCTCGAATTTTCTGCACGTAAGCCTGCTGAGGCTTGCTGAGGTGTTTCCAACCTACAAGAGCCGGTGCATTTCATAAGATAGCTTTAGCAGGGAAGCTAGTGACACACAGGCCGGGGTGTGATCGAACCATGAGCTGCAACCCAGGCTGTCATCACCACCTTAGACAAGGCGGAGGTAGTCATCGTGACGGATGCCTCCAAGCCAATTTACCAGGCCCCGCAGAGTTGGGGGCAAGGTCGAGAGCACGTAGCCGGGGTCGTGGACGGATCCCATTGCCTTCAAGCTCTGACCCCAGCCGAAATGACCCCCAAAGTACCCGACTCCTGGCTACAAATCTGAGACCCTCATCGTCCCTGCCCTTGCCATCTGATGCACCAAACCCTGAACCGCAGAAACTTATGGACAACCCAAGCCTTTACCAGGCCAACTAAAAACCCTGGAAGCCTTCTGCCCGAAACCCTGAAACCCGAAAGCCGTAACACAGGTTTCCAGTTGGCACTTTGGTTTTACTAGGGGCCTTTGTTATGTGGAAACACAATCCCGGGGTGTGGCGCGTGCGGTTCACGGCAATGGTTGTTGCCTCTTGGGGAGTTTGGTGTTGGGCAGAGGCTTTGTTGCGTGCTGACGCGTCACGGAGCGTCATCGCGATTTTGTCTCTCCTTTCTGGCTGGACCGGGTGTCCCGCTTGTGGCATCAGAGACTTCCGCATTGCTGTCGTGAACATTGGTGGGCCGCTTTGGTTGACCTGGGCCGCTCTGCTCACGCTTCTGTGCGGCGGTTGGGCTATGTATTTGGCCAATCGAGGTGAGAAGCCTTGGGCGGTTGTTGCAAACATTTTTGCCCTACCGCTTGGCCAGGTCTAGGAACTTTGGCGCGCTATCAGAGAGGCGGCTATTGGAAAGTATGACATGGACCGCAGTCGCTGGATGTCCGTTGTGTTGTCCTTTTTTCGCCTTTGGACTTGTCGGGCCAGGTTGTACTCCGGTTTCCTTGTGCGCCATTATTTTGTTGGAGCTGCAAGACGATCCTGGCCCGCCCCACGGCATTGAAAAGAAGAAGAGCTTCCTGGTCATCAACTCTGGCGTTGCGCGATCTGTGCTAGAGACGCGGGCCTTCCTGGAAACCCACTTGCAGAAACTCTACGTCAAGCTGGAGGCTGAGAATCTTCACGTGCTTCTTGCTGACCTTGTTCGGTTCGACTTTGGAGACGGTTTCGGATCCGGCTTGATATTGTCTCCTTGGACCGCCTTGACCGTGCATCACGTTCTGAGAGACCATCTTGGGGTCAAAGGTGGAAGCAGGTTGGTTGGCGCGTGGCAAAGCTTCAACGCAAAAGTCAAAGCGGTTCTTTGCGTGAGGACAGCGATTGCTAAAGAGTTCAAGATCTCCTCCGCATGCCTTGTTGAGTGGTTTCAGCCCGTCAAAGACGGTATTGTCGCTGTGTGTGCTGAGGAGAATACATTGTCGGACGTGCCTCTCTTGGCGTTTTTGAGGAAGGTATGAACTCTGTAGGTCATTTTGTTGGCAACTTGGGAACTGGGGCAGACTGGTCAAGTCACAGCTTGTCTTCACGTCATAGACGAAGTTGTCACTACTGAGAATGGCTTGTTCAGCTACATCGCTGATGTGACGCCAGGGTCTTCTGGAAGCTTGTTGATTCATATGCAAGCTGATTTGCAGCCAACTATTGTAGGTGTCAATTTTGCTGCTATTGTTGATTTTCCGACTGGTTTTGCGCTGCCGATAACCCACACCGGTTTGACACAAGTCGCTGAATGCAGCGGAGAGAGGAAGCAGAAGGAGGAACAAGTGCTGATTGAGGCGGATCCAAGTGTCGCTGATGTTCTTCGCTCTGAACAGACGATAGCGGAGAAGATGGCGAATGCCTTGAGCGCCACTCCTGCCCCTGGGCTGGTGTTGCCCGATTCCGTGAGTGCCGAGGCGGAACCTTCTACTGATGAGAAGAAAGGCATGTGAGCGTATCGTTGACCTTTTGACTTGCTTGACGCGTCATGAGGCATGCAGAGTACGATGGCCGCCGAATTCGATTTGATTTTGAGTCCGCCATTTTGTCGTGGTTGGGAGAGGATTTGCCGCGAGGTTTGTCTGATCGGTTACCGCATGTTGCTTTAGCGTATGGGCGGTGATTGGATGGGCGTGCATGCCTCTGCTGCTTTGAATCTTTCCGATGCGGTACGATGGTGCCCCACGCTTCCTTCCCACTCTGTGGTGAGTGCGGTGGGATTCGATTTTGTGTGTCCGCCATTTTATCGTGGTTGGGGGAGGATTTGCCGCGAGGTTTGTTGGATCGGTTGCCGCACGTTGCTTCAGCGTATGAGCGGTGATTGGCTCGGCATATGTGCCTGTCAGCTTTGAATCTTGTCGATGCGGTACGATGGTGCCCCACGCTTCCCACAATGTGGTGAGTACGGTGGGACATTGGATTAAACGTATTCGGCTGGTTCATTCCTGGCAGAGTGAACCCTTTTCGCACGCATTCCTGGAAGAGTGCACAACTGCCCAAATAGGCAGAAAAACGTCAATCGCACGTGGTTTTGATAAGTAGGGCGGCGGAGTGGGGAGGCAGGTTCTCCTACAGGGCATGCAAAGGAAGCACTTAGGCAGGGCGGCAGTCCAGGTCTGTCAATGTTCTGAATCGTACGTTTCGGTTGCGTTATGGGGAAGGGGTGACGCCCATGTAGTGCAAGCCTGATGCTCCTGTGTGGCAGATGTACTTTGGTAGGGCGGCAGACCAGCGAAGGCGAAGTGTTTGGTATGTTAGCGTGTGACTTTTGGAATGCAGAATGCTGCCGGTCTGAACTGCTGATGCCCCTTTTCTTGGGAAACAAAAGTATAGTTGCAAAGGTCCAGTAAGGGGTGCTGTTAGTGGTGTGGTGGTCATCCTCTTAGACTTCACTGTCGGCTGGTGTTCCCATCCCTCAACCGTTACGGTCGTCTGGAGGCCTTTGGTTAAAAGACACGAGGGTTCAAAAAAAGAAAGCCGTAACCCCTTATAAAACCTTTAAACTAGCCCTTCAAGTCCTGAAGCTCTTTGAGGAGGCCTTTTCGGAAACCCTTACCCTAAACTCCCTAAACTCCCTAAAGCCCTAAACCCTAAACTCTCTAAACCCTTTAGAACCCATGTTTCCACAGCTTTCCGAGGAGGGCCGGTCCCTGGGCCTCCTCTGTGCGCCCCCGCTCTGGCTCGAGCGCTGTCTTCAGATCCGCTGCTGCCTGACCATCGCCGGGGAGCTGGAGGCGCTCTCGTTTTTTGCGGGGTGGGTGTTGGGCGTTCGGTTTCTAGGATTTCCGGGCTGGAAGGAGGGCTGAGGGATTTGGGACTTCGTGAGCCCGGGGTTTTTGGTGGGAGAAGGCACAGATCCGGCACGAGGACGACGACGCGCCAAACGACAAATGATGACAACGACGACGACGACGACGAACGCGTTTCTGACCCAAAAGGGGATGCGAGAGTCCTTGTCTCAACCTGTCTCCATTTCTCAAGGCCGTTTCCGTTTGCATGAGCTGGATCGGCTCTGAATTGAATGGAGAAGCTGTACTGCATCCTTCGCTTGCCGAGCTTTGCTACGGTCATTCTCAATAACACCGTTCATGATGGTAACTTTTTGCTGTGGCGGCTAGCTGTCTCCACAGCAGCCGGGGCAGCGGTACCTGCACCTGGTCCCTTCTCGGTTCTCTTGTCTCTGCAAGGTACCACAGGCTGGCGTCCCTTTAGGCGGGAGCGTCGAGGCAGCGTGGGAGTTTCAGTTCGCGTTTCTTCTGGAATTCAGGGTCGACAGCAACGGATCAGGACGGTGCTCTGATGAACTACAGAAGCCGACGATTTTGCAGCATACCTGAGTTTCATGGTGACAGGAGGAGTCAGGACTATAGACAATGCCATCCTGTCCTGCTCTAGGCAGATCGACATACTTACCGTGTTAGAAGCAGATATATGTAGCAACTGTTTGTGTGCATCCGGATAAATCCGGATAAATCCATCCAGTGCATGAGTGCATAGTGTGGTATTGCATATACAAAGGTTCGTAAGTGTATATACGTGTCTGTACAAGTATGTGCATGAGTTTGCATCGATCAGGTTGGGCTTGAAGGCACAGTATATTGCCATGTATTTCGTGTTACCATGAATTGAAAAATGCTCATGTGCAAGACCTGTGCAAATGCACACACACACACAATGCACGTAGGGTAACCGTAGGGTATAGCTGTTACTTGCGCTAGCAACCGTCCGTCTGACTCCGCTAGCTTCTGTTGATTAGGCGCCACATTGCGAAAATCCTCGAACACACAACATCGACATGTGCCACCATCGCCATCGTCTTCACCACAATTATGCTGCTACTAAAAACTGACGTTGTGTACCTGGTATGCTGCCTAGAGTGCTAGAGTTTTGTTTTCTTTGCAGGCAGAAGTCTCGAACATCTTACACGGCTGTGTACTGTGTTTGGTGCGACTTGGCAGCGACTCCTCTCGGATCTGCTTGGCCGGAAGTTACACTTTCAAGAGCCTGCAGTTCCTTCGGTTTTTGTCGGCCCAAGTGCGGGCGGAGTCTGCGACGATCAGTGTTTGGCGGTCCGTTCTTCCGGCCGCTGCCAGACGTCGCTGTCAACTCAGGTATCTGCCCCCAGGCCACTGGGATGTGAGTACGTAGTGTCTGACTTGCAACAGTCGGTCCTTGTGACATCTACACTAACAAAGACCGCCGGAAGCACACGGGTATGCTTGGGGCTCCAGTTTGTTCATGCGCTGCCAGTCTGCCAACTAGCAAGTAACAAAGTGTTAGCTACGAGACGTAAACTGAGGGTGTTCCTGGAAGCTGGCATTTGCAATCAGAACCTGTGCTTGCTAGTGCATTGTTTTTCAACTTTCACATGTCCCAGTGAAACTTCCGGTTGGATCCAAGATTGGAAGCTTCTGGCCCTAGACAGAAACAAGTCTGACCGTTAAGTCTGCGAGCCCATAAACCCTTAAACCCCTAAAGCCGAAGCCCTGAACCCCAAAGCCGCAGGGAAGGAGCGTGATGATGCAGCCGAAAGGGCTTGGCGTTGTGGGGCCTGGACAGCGGGTTGGAAAGCTTCGAGCGAAGCATCCGGGGTTCGGGGCCATGGTGCCTTCATCGAGTTCACCTTAGATCGGATCTATGCCACAGCAGATTGCAGTTCTGATCAGCGATAACCCGATAGACGTGCGCTTGCATTGAGTTTCCGGGCCGCTGCAGGACCACCTTGGAAGCCAAGGACCCGTCCATCACCCATGCCTTTTGGCGTTTTAGGGCGAGCAGGCGGTTTGTGTTCTGTGTCTGCACATGCTCCGAAAGACTGCAGACGGTTCGGCAGTTTGCTATGAGAGATGGTGAGCACTTGGACCGTAAACCTGGCACGTCTCACCTCAGGTTCTATTCGATGTCGTCCCTCGCGTCCTGGTCCATGTGTCGATGCCGATCGATGAGGTCGGGGACATGTAGCCTCCTGTCAAACAGTGTTATACAGCTATAGGCTATAGTAAGTTATAGAGATGCGAAGGGTTTGGTTGAGCCGGGACACGTCCTCGTTTCCGACCTGTCCACAGAATCCTGGAGCACTGACAGTCCATGCATCAGCTCCCTTCAGGCGTTGGGAGTGGAGTTTGTGGACGTCCGCTGGCTGGATGCATGCGTGGCAACCGGGAAGAGAGCCGAGGAGAACAATTTCGCAAGGCCGCGGTTCCCAGCTCGGGTTGTCCTCCCTGCGCAGAGTTTCCTTGCGAGTGCCCGAGGCCACGGGTGGCCTACAACCCGACCTGCGATGTCGCCTACCCTGCGCTCCAGTCGGACTTGTCCACCTCCATCATGAAGGCCCTTCTTTGGTTCACCTGGCTGAGACGATCCTTCCATCCCTTTCTCCACGCCAGGTACGGAGAGTCGAGAGCAGCGCTGCCCTCGAGGAAGTTACCACGAAGAGCACCCAGCTGGTCGAGGCATCCTTGGTACTGGACTAGAGCGAGCAGTTGAGTTCAAGGAGGCATGCTCGGGGTGGCTTACCATTGTCTCTCTATGCATGAGTTTCACACTTATGGAGTTGCGCGCCATTTCACACTTCAACTTGCTCCCAGCTGCATCGCACTAGTCGCTTGATGTCCACAAAGGGTTGCTTCTGTGAACCTGCTGAAATGATTTCAATCGCCAAGGTTCCCTGACGGTTCAACCCTCCAGATCTCTGACCCCAAAGGCCGAAACCCTGAAACCTAAGAATCTAGGGGCCTTGATAATTAGAATAGGGTTTTGGGTTCCATTGTGCTATACTTATCATATGAAACCCCCAAATAGTATAGGTAATTACAGTACTTAGGCCCCCACATTATCATCTCTTGTCCCGAAGCATGCCTGCGGAGCTGGCTCCAAACGTCCTGCGAGGCCGCCGCCGGGAAGCCGGAGCCCAGAGGTGGGCAAAAGCCTCCACTGCCGCTCGGACTCTCAAAGCAGAGACAACAAGAAAATAGGGAGGCAGGTAGGTAGGTGTTTGGTAGGTCGGTAGGTAGGTAGATGGATAGCATGCACAAACGAGCATACGCATGTACATGCACAGCTGAGAGAGGGCTGGAGCGCGTTGAGCTTCATTCCTAGTGCAACTAAGAAGAGCAGCAACGCTGAAGATGCCAATGCCACAGTCACAGGTAGCTGTGATTTATCGTAGCCGGAGCAGTGTGGCAAGCCCTGAGCTCTCAGGTTTGGCCTCACCGTCCGCATCACGGCCTTGGACGACTCCAAGCAGAGCTGCCGGGAACGGCAGCGCCTTCAGGCAGGGCAAGATAAGAAGCAAGCAGGGTTCCCGAGTGCTCATGTACTAGTGCTTCGAGGACTTGGTTTCACAAGTTGACAAGTTGTTGTCCGCGTCACGGAGAGCATGTGCGGCTTGAGCTTGATCGAGAGGTTCAGGTTCAAAACATCCCCACTCCCCTTGAGGGATATAGCACCTCAATGCCTTCAGGAGATGGCACACAGCCTGGGCGCCACTGTCGCGGACCAACGGAGCCGTCTCGGGGACATCACGCACTTCGTTTGTCACCTGGCTGCATCTTTTGCAAGTATCTCCAGGAAAGGCAACCCAACCAGAAGCTCCTTTGCGTGGTAGGGCAGGGCCGAAACCCCACACTCGGGTCTCGTCCTCGACGTCCTGCCCTTCGCGGGCCACCAAGATCTACGACTGCAGAACCAGTGTAGAGCTCTGATTTGACAGCGTCTTCAGGGGCCGCGACAGTGGAATGAAGAATCTTGTGCTTCACGTGCAGGTCACGAAGTTTGGTCAGCGCAGTTCTCCACAAGTGAGGGCTTGCTTTAGATTCCTAGAGATGGTTCCCGGTTGTGCCAGCTATCACAGGGGCAAGTGAACCACCTTTGAGGGTGAGCCCCTATCCGAAGCCTTGAGCTGTCTGCACGGAGGCTTCAGGTTTTTGTGTAGCAGGGGACCATGCCTACCTGGCTACCTGCAGCCTACAAGTGTAGCAGCAGATGAGTTAAACAGGTCTGTAGGTTTCAAGATCAGCTTAGGATTTAGAACTTGAAGGTTTAGGTAGAGCAGGCAAGGTGCCAGGAAAAGGATGCACGGACACGCACAAGCACACAATATGCCGTGCCAAGTTGGACATAGCCTACCAGCACCTCTTACATGTGGCCGTGTGAAGTATAGTGCCTGCTCCCGAGGCGTGGTTCCGGATCGCTTGGAAGCTGGCCTGGCAGAGAAAGCTCGGAAGCGGCAGATTCACATAGTTTCCAGACTTCACCAAGTAGTGCGGAGTTTGGCCAGGGGTCTGATGCTCCCGAGTCGTGATTCCTGCGAGTGTATGGGGATATGTGTACGAGACGTGAGGAAGCAGAGTTGTCCAGACTGTGAACATTGTGAATTCTGGGAGCAACCGTGTAGATTTCTTTCTGAGCTTAGCTTGTCTTCCATGGCTTTCAGGTGGCCGTGCACTGGTTGCTAGACTGCAATCGGCACGGCAGCCGACAGCCAGAAGCGCGGTACAGCATGAGCGCCTCGTCGCAAGCCAGCTCTGGGATTTTCCATAGCCCTATACCCTGCAAGTCCGCCCTCCCTGAACCCTAAAAGCCCACATTCTGGAACTCTTACACCCGGAAACCCTGAACCGTAGTGATCGCTACAGTAAGCCCTGTGGCCAGCCGTGCAGCACCTTATGTAAACCTGCATGGTTATGGCCCCTTAACCCTAAATCGCCTAAACCCTAAAGGCCCTCCAAAAGCCCTCCATTGGTCCATGGAAGTTCGTAAAGCCCAGGAGACGCCGCGCCGGTGCCCACGCAAAGTGCCGCACCCTTGCTGGAAGATGCCGTTACAAAGGCGAGCCCCTGCTCCTTGGGCTTCCTTAAGGGCTTAGGGACTTAGGGGCTTGGGGTTGTGAGGGCTGAGGGATTGCAGGGTTTAGGGCTTAAGTTTAATAATCAAGGACGAAGGGTGCCTTTCTGAAAATTTCGAAGTGCTGTTCAGTGGATCAGAGAGCTTGAGCTCTACCTCAGGTAGCGCCCAGCACAGTCATGCAGTTTGTGCGGCATAGAGGATATTCGTTGAAAGGGGCTGGAATCCGGTGAGGTGTCCCTTGCACAAAGCGGGAAGGGCAGTGTTGCCAGCCCACACTATACGGAGCTCTTCCGATGCACCAGAGGGGCACTACTACCGAGCAGACGAGCAGACCTCAGGTGTCGCTGCCACCGTCCTCGCCAAGTGCGACATTCTGGTGTCTCCCTGGGCCCTAGGCGGGGCACTCTGAAGATTTTATGTTGGAGGGTCAAGTGATGTCGACTTTTGTCAACAACTCGGCCGTCCCTTCAGCTTGAATCGCCCGCATTTTCAGCTTCCAGGTGTGGAGCCGAAGCTCACGCAGATGGCCAAGGCCCTTCACAAGCGGGTTTCTGACGGTGCTGCACGGCCATCTCAGCCCCAAGCAACGAATAAGATCCTATCCAAGCTTAAAAACGAAATAAGCCTGTGATAATGCCCGGAAGCCACAAAACCCCGCAAAGTCAAGCATTGTGGCCACCCAAATCCTGCCAAGCCTCGAACAATCTCGAACAGCCGAATGCCCCGAGCCTCCGATGCTCGGATATCAGGAGCTGGGGGCCACCTCGGTGCGGACCTGGAGAACGCCCGCAGAGCTGCGGTCCCTGCTCCAGGTTTCGGGTTTCAGTGTGCGGTCGAGGCATGCAAGGCTGCCTAAACACGTTGGTGTGACGCAGTCCCGCACCGAAGCGAAGATGCCGTTCACCAGGCGTCCTCCGAGGGCCAAACCCGGGCGGTGGTAGTGGCCCCTCAGCTGCACTGGCTTTGCTGGGGTGAGCCGTGGAAATCGGGTTTCCTCTTGCTGGACATTCCCCGCGGACAGGTTTTCTCCCAGAAGCTTCAAATCCTCAAAAGCGCTGAGGAGAAGGACGAGGCCAGGCAAGGATCTCTGGAAGGGTGCGTAGAGAACTGGACGCCCGAGCTGCGCAGCATCTTCGTGCAGCCGAGTTGGCTCTCAGTGGCCTGGCAGCACGTTGAAGGTAGGGTCGGCTCAGTGTTTAGGGCTTAAGGTTGAGGATGTTGTTCGGGGATATTTTCGTACTCAGACATCTCAATCGTCATACCGCGGAGATTGCTGAGCACCAACTGGCGAAGTGGTGTCGCACATCCTGAGCTTTTTGTTGTAGGGCGCTGTTGCGGTTTCTAATCAAAGAAGTATATCATTAGATATGTCCTCGGATCTTATCATAAGCACAAGGCTATCTACTTTTACTTGTGGTATCTGCAGAGGAAGCCTCACACATGCGCTCACAAACGTTCGTCGGCTGTCTCATCTGTATGCGCTCACCACGGGATGATGAATGTAAGCCCTGTCTCGTGTGCTTTTGCTTGTATTTGGATCTTGCTTCTTGTGCAGGGATAAATACTTCCAACTGCGAAGCGTTGGGCTATGTGGAGATCTTTCTGCACTCCACTTTCGTGACTTCTTTTCTTCCCTGCCTCCCCCCTCAGCATGAACGCAAGCTGCCTCTGAACTGGGAAATTCCCAGTGTTCGCTCCAAGTACCAAGCTGTGGGCTGAGGAGGCCCACTCACAGCGGCGGCGGTTGCCCCTGAGCTCCTTCGCAGCCTTCTCCGGCGTGAATTGCTTGCAAGAGTCCTTGGTTCAGAATTTGGGGCTTCCTTCGATTCGGTTGCGTGGCTGAGATCTGGGGATGGGATGTATTGAGTGTTGGAGGGTTGCAACTACAATGGCAGAGCTTCCGCCAGTGTGCCCAGCCCAGGCAGAAGACACATTGTCTCCGCTGCGTGTGGCTCCAGAGGCCCCAGCAAAGATCAACAAGAAGTTCCAGAGATGGACTTGTGATACATAGCGGTTGATCTGGATAAGCAAGAACACTTATACTGGAACATGAACTATGATACCCAAATTGAGATATGGTTCAAAGTACGACACTGCTGTGACAGCTGTTCTGACAACAGATCGGTTACATGATTACCGTAATCTGGTTTTTGAGACGACAAACTCCACTATTACACACATTATCCTTTCAAAGCTACAATTGATGTGTCATAGGCACCCACCCACCGGTTACTACAGGGGCACGACGAGACTGCAAGGGTGCAGCATTGGCATGAACAACCTTACCAGGGCCTTTGACGATCCTGCCCTTCAGTATCCGTCTTTGTACTGGGTTGACCTACAAAGGGGTACCAGAAGGGTTACGGCAAGGGTTGTTGTAAGGGACTCTTCTCCGATGTCTGGCTGGGGAGGCGGCATACGCCTGGCAGCCTGCGGAGATGAAACGGCTTCCCGGCAAAGCCATGCTGGGGGTTTCGGGTCTAAGGGGTTTAGGGGTTAGGTGTCTTAGAGGTCTGGGGTTAGGGTTTAAGGGCTTTGGGTATCTTGTCTTGTAGCTACTAGTCCTTGGGGGAAGATGAGCGTCGTGAGTTTGCTTTTATGAGTCGCACTGATCCTGTTTCTGTTGTACACGAGGTGGAGATGGGAGTTTCGTGTTCAAGGCCATTGATTGAAGTTTCGGTGTACCTTACAAGAAGCAACATCCAATCTCAGGGGACAAGTCTCCTGTGTCGAAAGCTAAACTTTCCTCCTTTTTGGGAACCTCAAGATGAGTTCCCAAACCCTAGACACTGAACCTTGGAGATTCTTGGGGAGCCCTGAAACAGGGATCCTAAATCCAAAGAAAGGATCCTATATCCTGAGCTTGTAAGCCGTATAGAAATCCTCTTTGGGGCGCCCTAAAGAGGGAGATTCTAAACCCGAACCTTCGAACCCTGTTTCGGAGCCCTAAACCCTAAACCCTGAGCCCTAAAAAGGCTGTGATTTTCCTCTCTTGCGCTGAGGCTCCAGGAGGCGGCTGCGCATCTCGGCTCGACGACGAAGCAGCTTGTGGGTTCATCGGGTTTGGGGTTTCGGGTATGCAGGGGTTCGGGCTTAAGGGTTTGGTTTGGAGATTTGGGTTCAGGGGTTTGGGGTTGGGGGTTCAGGGTTTTGGGTGTGTTCAGGGTTTAAGGGTGACAGTTTAGGGTTTAGGGGTTAGGGTATGATGGTTTAGTGGGATTCAATGGGGTTCATGAGGGCCTCACAGGGTCTAACAGTGGTTTCGGATTGGGGCAGATCTTTACTAATCAGTGCTATGTTCGGTATTGTTGTGAGCTTGATGATATGGAATATGCATTTGGAAGGGTAGGAACGGATTCTCAATGACAGTTTTTCCGAATGCATGTGGCTACAGTTCCTACTACCGGGAAGATCCGCGAATTGTGCTTAGAGTATGGTCTTTTAGTTGCCGTTGGCAGTTATTGGCTTGGTGATGAGTTTACCACTGCTGTCACCCTGAGCTCCAGCTTCAAGGGTGTAGGTCTTTGGATGTCGTTTTGGGGTGTAGAACACCAGGAGATCAATGATTCATGATTAGACAGCAGCAACAGTGGGGGGAGTAGCAATCTGAAAGTCAGATTGACTTGGAATCCCAGACTTCGCAGCAGTAGCAAATGAGTATGATGATACTGTTAATTTATATCGTATTCTATACATACACATACATACTCAACGTATTTTGCAGTGCAGTGCAGATGGAAGTTGTCCCCAGGAAGGCCGATGCTCAGGAGGCGGAGTCCAAGGCCGGGTTTGGAGATTATCAGCTGGGAAACCGAAGACGAACAAAGAGAGGTCGGAAAAAAGACAACGAGAAACAAATAGTGATTTCAAGAACGGCAAAACGCGATCAGCTTGTATAGACAAGCAGAAAGGGACGGAATTCGAATCTTAATCACACCACAATGCATGGTACTGCCCTGCAAGGAAAGCGTAGTGGCAGAGAAAACAACCGTCGTGAAAGATAGCAGGACTGGGAGCATGTAGTAGCGAGAAAATATGCAGAATACTGGGAATGGACCGGGAATGCAGAGTTTCGGGCCTCGAGATCTGGAACCGTCGGGGGATTGATTCTCCAAGGGATGTAGACTGCAACAGTTGCATGTACGGCGACGGCAAAGACGCCATTTCGGACTGTTCCGTTCCGACTGCTGGCATTGCTTTTGATGCTGTTGTTGCTAGTATTCCTGGTGCTGCTGCTACTACTACTACCACCACCACCACAACAAGTACTAGTACCTGTACCAGTGCTAGTGCTAATATGGGAGTTTGGCTTTGCCCACGCGCGAAGCCCTGATCTAGAAACACAAAGCCGCCACAACGCAGCAGCCCGCCGTACATCTGCAGTTCAGCAGGTACAGAGCAAGCTCATGCAGACTAGCCCCAAGGCCCTGAATACTCATGCAGAGTGGAATGGCCGGCAAACAAATAGCCCCGGGCAGCAAGAGCTTGAACCCTCTACCATCGAAGGCGCAGCAACGGGTATCGCAGGGCCTTCGCCTGGCAGACCTGGGCTGCTGAGGCATGGGACGGCAGGATTTCGAGTCGTTAGCTCTTCTTCTTGCCGGGTTTGTTTCCTTATGGCTGTGTGGCGATGGTTGGCAAGTGGCAGTCGTATGGTTGCCATTCCTCGCCTGCACAACCATAGGTCCGATGATGGTGATGATCATGATGATTTCTGATGGTGATGATGACGATGATGATGGCGAATGTGGCTGCTTGGTGATGGCGTTCTGGGTCGTGATGTGTGATGCTTGCGGCGGTGGTGGTGGGTGGTGTTAGTGATTCTTGCGATATGTATTACTGGCATCGCTGGTCATGTTGCTTGTGTTTTTGTCGTCGCTTCCTTGTCGAGTCATGACCAGTTCGCAAGGTCGGTAGCTCTCCGAATCGCGGTGCCTGCGGTTTCTTGAGATGCTCCGACCGGAACGCGCAGAACGCACTGCGCACACTGCGAAAGAGCAGTGTCACATGGCCCAGCCGTGGTTTCACACTTCGTAGCTGTTCGGGTTTCAGCTTGGTCCCATCATGCGGGGTGATGTGATGGAGCTCATGCGGAGAAACGGCTGCAGCATGTGCATGGTCCGTCAAACCCTGCCACCACGGAGCCTAGGCGGGGATGGGAGTTCCAGGCCGACCACGAGGAGGCCCTGAGAAGCTTTGCAACTTGAGACCAGCTGAAAGCATCGGAGAAGCCATCTGCAGGAGCACGAGGATCTGAACCTACCGCTCTTTCCGAGCACGAAGCCTTGGCCTGAACTGGGGTCGATCGCTTCGTCCATGATTGAGACCTGGCCCAGGATGAACATCCCGAAGACGTTGACGGAGGCGACGTGGCGAAGGGGGGCGCAAGTCTTGTGCGAGCATGAGCAGCCGAGCTACTGAGCTTACGAGGAGAAGAACCTGGCGGAGCTCCTCTTCGACGACCAGGAGGAGAGCTCCGGTCCCTACGCTTGGATTGAGCACACGCAGAGACCTCGGCTGCCTCGGCCCTCGGCACCTCCGGCTCCTTCTCCTTGGGCTCCTCCCCAATCGGGTTCGGGTGCTTCCAGGTGGGCACAGACCGTGGTCGCGGCCGTGATCGTCCTCAACGCGGTGCTCTTCGGCCTGGCCCACAGATCCCACGCCGCCACGTCTTGGATTCTGTTTTCGCGCCCCAGGCTTGGAGTCCGACATCCGATCGGGACTCTGGGTACGCCAGCCGGATCTTCGAAGGGGTTGCTTAGTTGCTTCACCCGTCACCTCATTTCCCACCTGCACCTGCTGCAATGCAGAATCCCTGTACATTCAGTTAGTAAGCGCTGATCCCGCAGAGTATAGCTAGAGCAGCTACAGTAGAGGTCGCCTGCAACGGAAAGCACACCCTTGCGCAGGCACCCATCGAGCATGTGATCTTGATTATCTTCGGAGCAGAGAGCCGCACTTAGGACAGTGGACTCGGTCAGATGGTTTGAATTGAGGGTTCACAGATGTGAACGCTTTGGAATATGCGGCCATCAACTTGGCCTGATCAGGAGACCCCAACTTCACTCCCCGAGCTCCCTGAAACTCCAATTCCTTTAGGCTTTAGACACTTTAGACTGTTCACGCCATCGACCTCCTCAGTGACTCCTCAGTCTGATGTGTCGGACGGCGGTAGCGGTCATGAGAGCTTGACTGCCTTGCACCCAAGGCAAGCGATCCGAATGGCCCGCCTGGAGCCCAAAACACAGCCGCTAACGTTAACGCCCTGAGGTTTCTGGCCCGAAGCCCGAAGCTTCAGATGCTGTCTCCATGAGCTCCTCAGCTGGCTAAGGCTATGGCCTCTCTTACTTCAGCCTCAACCTCAGCGGCCGTCTGAACAGCTTTGGGCCCTCGCACTTCCCCCAAGAGGTGCCACCCCATAGCTAGCAGCAATAGCAAAGCTTGCCAGGCAGCTTGGGAAACTTGTTCGACCTCTTCATCGTTCTCTGTGGAGCCACGGACCTCTGGGAACTGTGCTCAGCTCGAGATGCGGTAATCAGTAAACTTGTGTCCTTTCTACTACGACGACGACGACTGTACAAGCACTGCCAGTACTAGTAGCAGTAGCAGTTTCAGCAGCAGTCGCAGTAGCAGTAGCAGCAGTCGCAGCAGCAGCAGTAGCACAAGTACTCGTACTAGTACTGGTGTGCCCGTTCTCGTACTCCTCCTGCTCCTCCTTGTCCTCCTACTCCGACTATCGCTGGTGCTGTTGCTACTATTTTTTCAGCATAAATGCAACTACTCCAATTACTATGCATCTTACTCCTGTTACTCCTTGGATCACAAAATCCGGGGTCCAAACCCCCCACACCGCCCCACACCCAAAGCCTCGAGGCCCTGGGCCTAAACTAAACCCCAAACTCGAGGCCCTGACCCATTCGCTTAGCCTCAAGCCTAACGGACATCCAGAGCCGAGGTCATGCCGCTGATCAGCGTGCCTGCGACTTAGACTTGGTCTTCAGGAGTCTGAGGTTACCGTCGTTTGGGGGTTTAAGCTTTTGTGTGCAGGGCTTTTTTGGCTTTGGGGTCGGTGACATGGAGGTTTCTCATTCTAGTGGGAACCCATACTGTTCCAGGCTTCATGGGCTTAGGGAATGGGGCTCTGGACGAGCTCACGCTTCGGACCGGAGGCTGTCGGGCCAGAAGAGCTCCAAGAGCTCCATCCTCCAAGTGATGCAGCTCCTCCGCTTGCCGGGGCCCTGCAGCGCGTCTGGAAGGCTTTCATGCTACGCCAGGGGGTTGCGAGGCCTGTCTCCAGTGCCCCAGGTTGCGAATTGCCCGTCTCATTCGCATCGCGTGAGGCTTAGCTTTGACAGGGGCAGGAGTGTCAGAATCACAGTTAGGCCTGTGGCGCCTGCAGCCACAAACCTCACATGCAAGCGCCAACTGCCTCACGAAACCTGACTTCATCCTGAACATCTCATTTTGCAGCCAAGTAGCATGTGGGATGGGAGCAGTGCTGTACAGCGGTCTATCTTGCAAGCCCCCCGATATAGGGACCATATATAACGTAGATTGTAGCAGCCCGCTGTGTCCATGAATAAGTTGCGCAATATTACACAACCGCGTCACACGCGACCTGCGCAAAGGCTGAGCGGGAATCTTCCTTGTTGTTCTTGTCCGTTGCCCATACTGTTGATGGACAAAATCTTGCATCGATTTTTGATTATAGTCCATCCCTTCCACACACCCTGAATCTTAGTATTGATGTCAAACCGCCCTTAATGGCGGCATGTCTGCGAATGGACGAAATCCTGCATCACGTATCTGCGTCGTCAACAGTGACATTAGAGGGGTGAGGGGAGTGAGTCAGTCAACATGTCATGCTCTTCTTCCTGTGGGTCATGCACGATTTTGTCCACCCACCGCAAACACAGCCTTCAAGTCCTTGTCATGCTGAACTCCAAAACTTTGGGTCGCCGCTTGGCCTCTTTGGCTCGAGGTCTTTTTCGGCCCAGGGCTCATCCTTTGTTTCTCTATTTGCCCTTCCTCTCTCCCGAACTATACCATGGCGGAGGCCGAGGCTGTGTACCGCTAGGAGTCCGGAAACATCGCGCATGCACCCAAGAAGGATTACGGTCCTTTAGACTTCACTGGCAGGCTTGCTGGGGGGTTGCTCCTTGGCATCCGCAGGCGGGCGCCGCTGTATTGCAGTGATTGGGCGGATGCCTTCCAGCCGGAGAACTTCCAAAAGTCGGTCTCGTCCATCTTGTACCTGTTCTTTCGTCTTGCAATATACAGACATTTGAAGCTTTTGAGTTCTTCTAAAGTAGCGTTTCTCCGTTGGTACTAGGCAAATGTGGCAGTAAGGTTCATCGCAGCCCTTGCCCCTGCGATTACTTTCGGCAGCCGGTTCCTTGACGGCACGAACGGCCAGTTCGGAGTGATGGAAATGATTGTCGGCATCGCCAGGAGGTGCGGCCCAGATGCACAATGGGAGATTATATGCAATGAGGAGAGCAACGGTCTTCCGCCAAAGACAAGAAGCAGCAGGCCTGTGGCCGGCAGCAATGTGGCGGGCGCGCGGAGCCGGCAGGCCACTGCATAATCGGCTTCTTGGGCGATGCGACTGATCCCAGGACAAGGGCCGGCGTGCAAACATGTCCTGCGCAAAAGAGCCTGACAAACCTGCCTGGAGGCGAGGACCTGCCAGGAATTGCCCACACGAGGACGGCATAAACACTGACAAAACCGAGCCCCAAGGTGGCCCTGGCAAGAGGTACCAGAACACTAGCAAGAACCGCCAGGAGATGACCGGCATCTAAAGCAAGCCCGGCGCAGGAAGGGAGAAGCGGCGGGCATCCCAGAGCGACCGGTATGCCTCTTTCGCGCTCAGCTTCTCCAATCTGCAGGTCTATGCCGTGGTCACAGCGACCGGTGAGTTGCAATGGCCTCCAGGTGGCCTACAGGGGGCCGGGGCCTAAACCACTAGAGCCAAAGGTAGTGAACCCCGGGCGGCAGCCTTGCAACAGCGATGCGGGGGGAGGTGGCGGGCACCCCAGAGCGACCGATGTGCCTCTTTCGCGCTCATCTCCACTCCGCTGCAGACAAGGATCAGAGGATCAGAGAGCACATTGCGAGGGCTCCGCTGCGGGAGAGCGAAGGCGGCAAAGGACCTAAACCACAAAGGGCTAAGGTAAGAGGCTCGGCATGCCTACTTCTCAAAGCCGTTGGCGCAGGAAACGGCGGGCACCCCAGAGCGACCGATGTGCCTCTTTCGCGCTCGCTTCCTGCAACCCGGCGCTCACAACCTGATGCACAGCCGAGTGCCAGGTCTGCGGCCCTAATGCAACCAAAACCAAAAGGAAAGGAGGGTCTAAACCTTTAGAGGGGCAACCGGGCGGGACAAGGCGTCCGGACATACAAGAAAGGGGAGGGCACACAAGCCTAGTAAGGCGAAAGTGCCCGAAGATCACAAAACTGGCCGCGGGCAAGTCCAAGGCCCAGAAAAGGCAGGGGCATGACACCAGGCCCTCCGAAACCCAAGGAGGGACCAGGTCAGCCGAGGATGACGAAGCAAGGAAATGGCCCACGGCGGACGGATGATCTGGGCAGAAGGTCTGGCAGGAGCCAGCAACAGATGTCACAGAGGATGTCTGTACAAAAACCTCCAGCAAAAGTACCGAAGTCTCGGCACATTCCCGCGAAAACGCTGCTCTTGCCGACCGGGGCTTAATCCTCGGCACAGCGTGCTCGAGCTCGTCGGGGTCGTCGTCCACAAAGCTGGTGTTCTCTCCTCCACCGGCACATCCGCAACATTCGCCCTAGCCTTGCGATTCGCAGGTCTCTTGGCTGCAGCCAGCTTGTCGCACAGGGTGGCTGTCGGTGGGGCCTCCTCCTCCGTCACGTCCTTCTCGCTGCCTGAGCCATATGGTGTCGCCCTGGGTGTGCGGGCGGTCCCTCCTCACAGGCTCCGTGGGGGAAGGCGCAGAGTCCTCTGACAATCTGGTGCCTCCAGCTGCAGTTCCCGCAGGAGCCGGGCTTGTAACTGGCGTGGCTCCACCAAGCCTCAAGTAGGGATCCGTAGCCGCGGGCGGTGTCGCTCCAGCAAACGGCGCCATCATGTGTGCTCCATCCCGGGCGCTCGGTGTGGGAGGGGCCCGCTCCACCACTCGGCTGGGAAGTCCCGGCGGGCTCTCGTACGGCCAAGGTTCTCCGGTACACTGCACCGAGTTCTCGGCCCCGCTCCGCCTCCCACTTCTCCTTCATTCGCTCCCACTCGTGGTCCTCCGAGTCCACTGCCATATTCCCAGGCGCAGCTGCTGTAGGGTGAGCGAGCCTGATCGACTCGCGTGCTTCTGCCTGTGCCTCCCGCGCCGCGATGATCCCTTCTCGTGCCTGGCCATCATCGTCTCGAACCGTTTGTGCTCCTACTGGCAGGTCTGGCGGAGCCTTTCTTCGAAGCGTTGCCATTGCGCTTTGGTCAGCTCTCGGGACTTGCAGGCCTTCGCTACCCGGTTCTCGGCTTTCCGGGCGCTGTTGAGCATCGACTGCAAGTCTTGCAGCATGCTGCAGGCACTGTCGTCGGTGCCCGTAGCATCTAGCTCCTTCCGGGCAATCTCGCGTCCATTCTTCGGCAGGTGCACGTACTCCGCATCGAAAGCCGGGAAGTACGAGTCCTGAAAGCCCTGTGAGCCCTGCGATCCCTGTCCAGATCGCCAGGGCCGCTGCGAGGGCGATTTTGCTCCGCCCCACAGCTGCCACTTCTGGTTGTCTGTGTGCCATCCTCCGCCTCTCTTGCCCATGCTCAGCCGATATCTTGGCCGAGAGTGGTGGCTTTCAAGGGGCCGTAGGTGCCGCTCAAGCGGCCGCAGGCGGCGTTCCCGACGGCGCCGGATAGAAGCCCTGCAGCGTGCTCTATGCAGTCGCTCACGCCGGTGCCTGGGCGGAGACGAAAAGGCCGTGGCTCTCGCGCGGAGGAAAAAAACCGTGCACTCCTGTGCACTGGGGCTGCTAGCGATTCCCGCTTTGGGATTTTCTGAGCCCTGATAAACCAGTTTACTCCACATTACCAGTTGCAAAAAAATGCCGGGATCTTTGACGAGCTTGGTTGCAGACTTCGGATGAGGGCCTGCGCGTTCCGTTGCTATTGTTGTTGCTCACGACGATGCATACGGGCCACCACAGTTCTTCTTGTTGTTGGCGACGAAGTGATGTGCAAAAGTTATCAGTGCTGCACGAAGCGCGAAGCAAGCAGGCTCAGACGATTCCTTCAGGTGAAGATCATCCCGCCGCTGTACAGCCTCGCTGTCGGCATCGGTGAGGCGCGGGTACAAAGATTGAAAACCTGCAGACCCGACACGTTGAGCTCAAATCCAGAGTTGACTGCGGTGGAGTGGTTGCGTTGGAGTCATCAAGCTGGCCGTTCCCTGCCCCCGTTCTCTAAACTCCCTAAATCCTTCACGGCCCTAAACCGTGCTTCCAAGCCGTTGACACAGCTCACCCAAACATGCGGCCTCCACAAAACAAGACATGCGCTGCAGACCAGCCATTGTTAGACGACCGTCCAAAAGAATTTAAAAGTTCCAGAAGCCATCTTAGGTGTTTTAAGATTTTGATTTGTTCTCAGGTTCCTGCAGGGTTGTATAGTGGTGTTATTGGGGTTGTAGAGAGTTTCATGCCCGGAACTCTAGGAACTCTAGCAAGTCTTCCGGGCACCGAAACCCTGCTCGAGTCAGGCCCTGCAGGGCATGTTCTGGGTGCGGTGCCCAGCTCTTACTGCTTGTGAGGATCGGAGCGTGAGAGCTTCAAGTCTCAGACCTTCTGTGGATCTCGTGACTCTTGATGCAGTCCCACGACAACCAAAGCTCCTCTCAGACTCAGATTCAGATTCAGCAGCTCAGCACAAGGCACTTCAGTCAAGCCAATTCTGTCGCCGCGCCCGTCTCATTCAGCTTTACCGACGTATCAATTTGAGCAGACTTGCCGCAGCAAGTATGTGCCATCATGTGCCAATCTCCAAGTCCCAAGCGCATTCAACTAGAAAAAAGAGAGAAGTCGAGGAGTCGCAGGAATGAGTCAGACTCGATGTTCAGAGACGAGAAGCCGGAGAAGCCCTAGGAACAGTTGCGAACACAACTGTGCAGCATGCTGCAAGCAATGCCGATGCAGCAAGTGTTTCTCCGAGCTGGGCGCGAAGCATGCTTCGCGGCGCCGCTCCCGCCTATGTTTTCGCACACATACGGTGTACCTGTCACAGGGGCATCCGCACAGGCCCCCTTGGCACGTGACGTGCAGCTGCAGCTCCATGCCGGTGTGGTCGTTTTCGACATGGAGTGCATTCACGACAACCCGCGGGGGTCATACCAGGCATGTGGCCTCGTCGAGACTTCTAACCAGTGGGAATCTTAGTAGTGGAGTAAGTAACCTTTATCCATTTTTGGGTTTCTGTATATCCCTGTTACATAATCCCAAAGGTTAACCTTTGTTTGGTCTGGGATGCAGAACAAGTAAGGAATGGAAAGAACACTGCCAAATTATAGAGTTCGCAGCCATTGACGTGATCACCGGCGAAAGCTTTAGCGTGCGATGCCGACCGCAGTTCAGCTGGCAGGACGTGAGGTCCCATGCAGCGCGCCGCTTTGCAGAGGATCATGGCCACCGAGCAATCATTGAGGATATGGGCTTGCCACTCTTCGAGGAAGTTTGGCATTCCGAGCTGGTTCCTTTCCTCCAGCGTGCTGCCGGGGGAACAGGGAACGTCGTGCTCGTCGCTCACAACGGGGCAGCGCTTGACGAATTTGTGTTGAAGAAAGAGATCTCCCGTCTTCGCCTGGACATGTCTTGGTGTCCACGGCTGATGTACGCTGACCCAGTGAAGGCAGTCAAGCAAAGCTACTGCAATCCAGCAGTGGCCGCGGAGTACAGGGGCCGGCACATGAGCCTGGCCCTGGCAGAGATGCACGAGAGGTACGTTAGCAAAACGAACCGAATCTTGGCGTTCTGCTGGTTGCCTCTTAGGACTTTAACTTGTTGGGTTTCTATATTGACTATAAAAAGGAGGCTAAAAGTTTGACTTTTAGGAGGGGTTCAGAAGTCAGCCAAGGAATTTATAAGGCACATAACGCACTGGATGACTGCCACATGCTCCTCGAGGTGCTTTGCCATGCTCCGTATGTGGCAGATGCTTTGGCCGACGACATTTGCTACATGATTGGCCTCCAGGTACCGGATCTTGCTAGCATGCTGCGCAATCGACTACAGAACCCCCTGAATGTTCGGGACCCGCTTCCAGCTCCCCGCATATGGGAGCACTGCGGGAAGCGGTACTTGTTTAAGCCGTTTGCCTTCCTTCCGGTGCCGCCTATGTCTGTGCCGATTCCCGTGCCAACGCCAGTGCTAGCGCCAGTCCCTGCTGCACCGGCTGGGTCGCATGTGCCTCCACCCCCCACCACGCCACCACCAGAAAACACCATGATGCCACCACCACCGCCTCCGGATGTGCCCCCGAGCCCACCGCCCTCGCCACCGACCTTTGCTCCGGCCATGCCGCCAACGGCACCGGTTGTGGTTGGGTCTCCTGTCCGCACCGTCTCGGATGTGGAACATGACCGGAAGATAGAGGATCCGAAGGAGAAGCGGAAGAAGAAGGCAAACAGTCGTAGTGATTGGTGGGAGCATGCCGGCTTCTGGGACTACCAAGGACGTGAATGGTGGCCCTGGCCCCACTGCGCCTACGATTCCTCCTACGATGGAGGAGACTGGCACCACCAATCCTACGGAAAAGGAGGCTACCAGCCTTCCGGAAAGGGCCGCCAGAGAGGCGGAACTGCCAAAGGCAAAAGTGGGAAGAGCAAGGCCAAAGGCGGCAAAGCCGCCTCTCCGGTGGCTGCAGCTCCTACTAGTCCTACTACACAAAAGCCCAATGGTGCCGAGAGCTCCACGAAAGCCTTCAAGTTCCAGTGAGAGCTCCGTGATTGAGCGGGCTGATTTGTGGTCTCTGTCCGTGGTTCGCGTGGGTTCTTAGAGATCTTGTGGTAGGGGCCTTCTCCCTTTTAGGCCCCTCGCTGCATTCAATTGGGATAGTTTCGAGACAATTGAGCTGAAAGATCCACGGAGAACGGCGGAAGTTGACCGTGTCTCACTGACGCATCTATCCTTGCCTAGTATGACTCTGTCCGAGTGTGAAAAATTCGGGGGTTTCCCCTCTTGCCTCTTGAAGAGTATGTTACTCCTATCGTCGACCTCGGAGCTTCCAGCAACGCAACACTCGGTACTCAGGTGCTCATTTTCCTCTTCATGCTGCTGTATGCCTGCGCGATTCTGACCGCCAGGTGTGGCAGATAAGGAAGCAGTTGAAGTTTCAATCGAGACACCTTCCGGCTTAGGGCTTCGGATTTGGGGAAAAGATTGTTGATTTGCTTTATGCTGTTGGCGATTTGGGATTCAGGGTCTTCGTGCAAGGACGGATGCCTCCGGGAATACATGCAGTCTTCAATGTAAATTCCTCACGCAGATTTCGAAGCTCAGCTCCTACGTGCTGCTGCCAGGTGCCTGGGCATGTCTGAGGAAGAGATGTCTGACGAAGGCCGGCTTCTCCAGGGACATGGCCTCTTGATTCAGCAAAGCAGGCACATACTTTACCCCTGCCCTAAACTGTGCCCTAAACACTTAAAGGAACCGTAAGCCCGGAACCACAAGCCCTGAGCCCTCGTACCCAGAATGTTGTCTTGTCATGGCCACATCCCCTGCCGGAAGGATCGAAGGCTGAGGAAGTCCGTGCGGCTTGGGCGCGTGTTTTCAGATCTCAGGAGTCCAGTCTCGTCCCTGTAATCACAAGAATAAGAGAATAACACTAACAACGCTCGTAATAGTAGAGGCAGAAATAATGACAGCAATAGCCTTGACAACGGTACTAAAGATAACAACAACAATAATGCGAATGATAGTCTCAAGAAGCATAATGAATATAATAGTAGTAGCAAAGATAAATCATCATTAAAATCATAGTAGTCACAATAATCACAAGACTCACAAGTCTCATAGTAGCAGCAATAGTAGCAACAGTAATAATGGCAACAATCGTAATAATCGTAATAATAGCAATAACTATCATACTGGTAGTAGTAACAGTATTGTAATATTGTAAGTAATTGTCGTAATGATAGCAATAATAGTAGTAATATCCATAATAGCAACAGCAGCAACAATAGCAATAATAGCAACAATAGTAATAGTGGCAATAATAGTAGTAATAGTAGCAATAGTAATAATAGTCATAGTAGTAATAGTAATAATAATCGTAGTAATAGTCGTGATAACCATATTAAAAATAATTACAGTGATGATAATAACAACAACAGTAAGAATAGTCATGATAATAATGCGGAAAATGTAATTACAGCAATACCGTCAATAGCCGTCAATAATGTTACGAGTCGTAGTAATAGTAAGAATACTAAGACTAGTAAGAGTAGTAAGACTCGTAGGAGTAGCAAGAATATTAGGACCAGTGATAACAGAAATCATCGCAATGGTCCTAAGAATATTTAACACAGCGAAAATGACAATACTACTGGTAGCAGTAGCAGTCAGGCTCGAGCAGCCAAAGTGATCCCTTGCCCCGGGGAGGCCCGTAGGGCCCACAAGGGGCCGCAGACAGCGCGAGCAAACGCGCACACAACCACAGCAGCAGCCACGCTTTCGCAGATTGCGCCACTAGTTCTTAGATCTAGGACATATTGTGGCTTTTGCGTTTTCACTGTGTCCACATCTTTTGGTTTGCCGCACTTTCAGTAAGTCACACTTACCATGGAGACGCCCGCGCCAGCCATGGAAGCAGCTCTTCCTGCGCCCGCTCCAACTGCGCCCACTGAAGGAGCCGGCGAATCAGCGACGCAACCTCCGGCAGGNGCAGCTCTTCCTGCGCCCGCTCCAACTGCGCCCACTGAAGGAGCCGGCGAATCAGCGACGCAACCTCCGGCAGGAATAACTCCTGTAGTGGACCCTACAATTACCCAAAGCACTCCTATGGGACCTAACTCGAGCCTACAGAGCCTGCAAGATGGTACTTACCGTATGGTCTCAGAAAACTCGACGCAAGTCATTGATAAGACTATTTACGATTCCCTCTACCAACAATACCTTACTCAGCGCACTAGATNGAGCCTACAGAGCCTGCAAGATGGTACTTACCGTATGGTCTCAGAAAACTCGACGCAAGTCATTGATAAGACTATTTACGATTCCCTCTACCAACAATACCTTACTCAGCGCACTAGATCTATTGATAGCTCCATGACAGGAGGCCTTAGCCACCATAGTAGGCAGACAGCTTTCTCTGACGAAGATACGATTCACTGGGGGGACCTGGACCCACAACTAGCAGCACGCCTCCAATCGGACCCNGATAGCTCCATGACAGGAGGCCTTAGCCACCATAGTAGGCAGACAGCTTTCTCTGACGAAGATACGATTCACTGGGGGGACCTGGACCCACAACTAGCAGCACGCCTCCAATCGGACCCTGCAGCCCTCAGAACTTGGAAGCTCATGCGCAAGCCAGCTAAGCAAGCCCACTTTGACTCTAGACTCCAGCACCACGTTCAGCCCAAGCACACAAGCCTAGCAGCCTCCCAGGCCCTGACCAGCTTCTCTCAGCAACCTACAGCCTCTGAACTTTACAAGCGTAGTGTCATTTTACATGGCCTCCCATATGTCCTAATAGTGCTTGTGGCGTGGATAGTGATGCAGCTCCAGTACATTGACTCCCCCTATCCTTGGAAAGCCCAATACCTGATCCCTAGACAAACACTAAGGTGCTCTCTTCTGCGCGAGTTTTCTCGCTGNTTACCTTATGCCACACTTACATTATGATCGGGATCCAGGGCGGAGTCCCCTCCAGCATTCCTGGGAGACTTCTCCTTTACAGTGGTGCCTAGGGGCGCACTCTCAGGCTACCGGCCACACTTACATTATGGAACACTTACCTTACCGGCTGGGCCGGATTTTCACACCGTCTCACCATGAGTGTCACCAGCTAAGGTGTGTGAGTGCAGTGATGCTTTGCGTAGGTTCAGGCGCCAACCNTTACATTATGGAACACTTACCTTACCGGCTGGGCCGGATTTTCACACCGTCTCACCATGAGTGTCACCAGCTAAGGTGTGTGAGTGCAGTGATGCTTTGCGTAGGTTCAGGCGCCAACCGGAGGGACACCCCTAGTTTTGACCCCCTTCGAGTACCCTAGTCCCCCGGTTTCTGTGTTTTCTACAGTGCCGCCCCTCCGCGGCAAATCGTTTCACGCAGTTGCAACCTCGAAGACCCTCAGCATAGGACTGCTCGTGAATACTTTTGTTGCTTTTTCTGGGGATTGTAATCAGGTAATGCATGCCTTAAATGGCAATTA